>JABUQX010137576.1:0-5000 GCA_015478945.1 Trachelipus rathkii | reverse complement strand
AAAATTGAAGCTTGAGGGGGGGAAGGTATGGCAGAGGTTGCGGTCAGGATAGAAAGCAGAAGCACCCACAATGTTTCCTGTTTTAGAGCCGTCAGTAAGCACTAAAATAAATCCACATTGAACTGCGGAATGAGACAGGAATTATGCCTTTAAGAAGTCAGCGGAGTGGCTAGATTTGGAGAGAGAAGTCAAGACCAGGCAAATGATGGGAGCAGGGAATAGCCAAGGTGTATACCCTTCATCAAAACAGAACGGCAGCACCCTTTACAAAGGGAATGTTGGGGAAGTTAAGGATGTTAAAATTGTATTTGCAAATGGCTAGTAAGGAGGATTCTGAGATACTCACGCAGAATCGGTGTTAGACTAGATCAGTGTTTCTCAAAGTGGGCGATAACGCCCCCTTGTGGGCACTGGAGGCCTAGAGCGGGGGCGGTAGGTGGCCTAGAAAAAAATGGGGGTGTTGAAGTTATTTAGTAATTTTAGTTCATATTTTTATAATATATTATAATATATATATATATTTATATTATATATTTATATATATATATATATATATAGATATATAATAATATATATATATATATATATATTAATATATATATATATATATATATATATATATATATTATGACCATTGTAGTTTTTAAGTTTTGGTAAAGTAAAAAAAAATTGATTTGCAAAGTGGGCGGTAGACGAAATAGGTTGAGAGAGTCTATGGACTAGATGATATTGTACAGAATGGGTGAACACGTATAAGGTTAGGTTTGCGGAGGAAGATGGCGGTTCATCTATTCCTTTTTTCCTACAATAGTACTGCTGAGGTTTTTGGTGGGGGTGAGAAATGGAAGCCATTGGAATTACCTCATTGTGAAATATTCTTAAGTTAGTAGTTGAAGTATCGTTCAAGAAATTGGCAACCTGGAACGGCAATATATTAGGCCAGTCATCAACATAAAAGAAAAATGACCTTGCTGGATAGAAGTAACGCCGTATTGAATTCCAGAGAGCATATAATATACCTAAACCAATCACTCGATCGGCTGTATCCAGAGCAAAATGGCGTGAATAGAAACAGAAGAGCACAACTGGATGGATTGTCTAATGAAGCATTTAATAATTAGAGAGGGGGCCTCTCCCCGGAAACCGAGCTTAGTGGAGTTAAGGGAGAACCCCAGTTTTCCAGTGTATGTCATAGCTTTTCAAGGTCAAAAAGACATCAAGAAATATTATCCCACAGTTGAGAGGCTTCCGATATCATTGATCCAGCTTTAAACAAGGGATCGCGGTCGAACGATTTTTTGCGGAAACAAAACTGGAAGTTTGAAAAAAAGCCTGGCGGCTCTCCAGACAGGAAGAAGTTACGGTGAAACCATTTTCTCCATTAATTTCAAGTATGACAGGTCAGCGGAAATTGGTCTTTTTGGTTGTTCACCAACTTCGGATCTTTACCAGGTTTGGGAATATTGCTTACAAAAGCTGTAGTCCAAAAAGATGGAAAAGAGGATTCGATCCAGTTTCTGTTATTCAGATTCAGCAAGAACGCTGATGCAAAGGGGTGAATATGGCGAAACAATACGTACGAAATTAAGTCTGTGCCAAGGCACCGTCTTTGCTGTTTGCCAGGGCAGTTTGATGCTCCGCAAGTGTAAAAAGACTGTTATAGATATGATCTTCCCGTTTCACTGTTGAAAAGTCTGGCGGAGCAGTGTTAATTCTCAATTTTTGAAAGACTCCAGAATAGCGGAAAGAACTAAAGTGGCTAGCAAAGCTATAACCTAATAATGAATCTGCAACAGCTTCAGGAACAGAGATAGTATCGGTTATATCAGGCCCATAACGGAGGACTGTGGTTGAAAGAGCTGTTGGAGCTGCGAGATATTTTCTGTGCAACTTTTCACACTGAAGAAAGTGGAGTTGTGAAGATAACTTGTTAGAAGAAGTCAAAGGCATCATCAGTTGTCGGAAACCGCTTATTGAAGGGAGAAAGTGGGATAGCTGTGGCATGATGAAAAGAAGCCAACTCCGCTCGATCATAACACTAGCTGGAAATAGGTTTTAACATTGGGCTCGGTGCAAGATCATTTAAAGCTATTGGATAATGGTCACTGCCGGATAAATAACAAGCGAGACCAGATAAAGCGTTCCATAAGAGAATGGGAGCAAAAGGATAAATCAATACAAGAAGAAGCGTGTGTGTCTAAACATTCATATGTAGGGATTCCTGTGTTAAGGCATCCCAGGGAAAGGGGTGTTAGATGATTTACAAGTATCTTAGACTTAGACGAAGTGACAGAGTCGCCCCATAAGGGGTACCGGAGGTTAAAGCCTCCTAGTATAACAACCGGGGTAGTAGGGGCTGCTTAAAAAGATCATGCTAAGTAGACCTTAGTAAACTCACTACTGGGAGCCAAGTAGATCGAACAGACAGTAAGGTTGGTGGACAGATGAATTCGTGCAGCCCCTGCCTGAGGTCTAGTTTAAAGAGGGACTAGAGAATAGGAGATAGATATATGAATGAGAATTCCTACACCTCCCCTATCATTGTCACCTCTTTCTATAGAGGTTAGCGGCGATTTATGTTCCGACGGTTGGAAGAAGCCGCGATGACATAGTCAAAGTTTCTGCAAACATATGAACTGTGATGTACATATTGTCTATTAATTGAACATGTTCTTCAAAATTATAGTAGTAGACACGACAATTGAAGGAAGGTGGCCATGCTATGCTGTTATAAGTATTATGAGGATGGTCTTTTTGAGACAGTTGTCTCTATGTGGCTAGGGGTGATGTTGGAAGTGGATTCAGATTGGGAGGAAAGGCTGAGACGTGGGTCTCGAGAAGGAGAAGCAACAAATCCTGGTGGTAAGGAATAGTCGTACAACAGAGATTTGAGTTGTACGACCGGTTTTGGGAGGAGTTTTCAGTGGTATTTGGTGGAGGTGCTTCGCTATGAATTGACAGAGCAACCAAGTCCATCTTATTGTGTGGACTTGGTTGGTCGTTGGAAGAGCAACCAAAATACTCATGTTTAGGAATGGAAGCGATATCAGCATCTGCCAAGCAAGCAGATTCAGAAAAGTGTGGAGAATATAGGACTACCTCCATGGAAACGGGAGAGAGGGTTGTTCCGGAAAAGTATCACTTTTATGTAAAGAAGTAAAAGTTACGATATTGGGATCTAATATGGGATCCGTTGAGTTACAGAGGTTTGACGCTAGAGAAATTGTTAATGAGCCATCAGATGATTGATTTTGGAAAATTGGGCAATTTTGAGTTAAGATGGGAAAACCTCTGGGTTCCACCAGCAGATTTAAAAAACTTGCAGCGATTGCGGTGCTTGCGTTGAGCGGTTTTCCATTCATCTGTCTCGGAAGCGCGAGAAGCATTAGAGAAGGAAATGGTCGTACATCAGGCTCCATTTGGGAACTATGATCCATTTCATCCGCTAAGGCATATAGTCCTTTAGGGAGTGCTGAGGTAGGAAATCCGAAAGAAGAGTTATAGGAAGATTTAGAATAGCTGGAATAATCCTGCAAGCTATCGGAGTGTTGGTTGGTGGGTTTTGGGTTTTTCAATAGTTGTGATGGTTTGGGTATGCTTTTGTCTCAGGAATAGAGTTATGACGAGGTCTCTTTTGAGTTGCATTTTTTTTACATCTGGGGTTAGTGTGTTTTGCTTTAGAAATTCGGATGTATGGCATTTTATAGAATAATCTTCAGCTTAGTGATTAATCTTCTCTTTGTGTATAAGAACATCTTTTTCAGGAAAATGAGTATGATAAATAATAAAACGAATAAAACATAAAAACAAATAACAGAATGGACCGGAAAAGCGTATATTTCATAAGAAATGGTAGTCCTTCTCCCCACAACAGGTCACAAACCAGAGATTCACACAACTTCCGTACCCCACTCCGTAGGGTAGGCTGTGGATGTTGCCTCGGAAGAGCCTCCCGGAATTCCACGTCAGTTTACCGCCATGTACCTCACGGAACCTACATAACATCACGCCAGAGCCCGAGATTATACACCAAAGTGCAGACAGCCTCCTTCGGCGGTTAACTCGAAGGTTCCGGTCCCCTACACTTGGCAGCCCAGTCATAGATAGAGCGAACAAAAAGACCAGTCTTTAGCCTGTACCCTCATTCACGGGGAAGAAAGGTGAAAAAGAAATGAAAGGTGAAGTGGACTTAAGACCCACGTAGGAAGAGACACCGAAAGGCCCCAGGGGCTGAACGGGAAAAAATGGGAGGATATCCTCTTTTTCAAGAGGGAAAGTATGTACAAAGTACTTAAAGGTTTAAAGGGACTTGTGGGTGGGTGGGGTTTAAAAAAAATGAATAAAAAAAAGGGAGAGAGAGATAGAAGAGGAGAAGAGAGGAGAGAGGAGAGAGAGAGGAGAGAGAGCTGTCTACCAGACAGCATGCTGCACCACGCTATATTTGAGAACGGAGAAGAGGAGAGAGAGAGAGAGAGAGAGAGAATGCGACAGACTCCGATCTTCTCGAGAGAGAGAAACTGTGATAGAGGAGGAGGATTGAAATAAAATGTATGTAAAATGAGGGAATAGATAAAAGATTAAAAGATTTCGTATGTGACAAAATGCACATACTAATAATACTGGGGCCGGAGGGAAGCACGAAATCTCCCAAGTATTGGTTTCTGTCACTATGCTATTGTTTCACGTTATTTACCAAGGAGTGGTAAGACAACTCAGAAACAATACCCCCTGCGGATATATATATATATATATAATATATATATTTTTTTGAAAGTACATAAGGCTGCTATAATTGTCATGTATAGCCTTACCGAGTGCTCCTATATATATATATATATTATATATATATATATATATATATATTATAGAATAATAAATAATATATATTTAAATATACTGCGATATATAATATATATATATATATAGATATATATATATATAATATAATATATATATATATATATATATATATATAAGTATTAATATATTATATATTATAA
>JABUQX010137573.1:0-10000 GCA_015478945.1 Trachelipus rathkii | reverse complement strand
GAAACATAGAGGTGAGGTGAGGTGAGGTGAGGTGAGGTGAGGTGCAGTGCTACAAAAATTACTTTTGGTGTGGTGTGGTACGGTGCGGTGCGGTGCGGTGCGGTGCTGTGCGGTGCGGTGCTGTGCGGTGTGCTGTGCTGTGCTGTGCTGTGCGGTGCCGTGCAGTGCGGTGCGGTGCGGTGCGGTGCGGTGCGGTGCGGTGAGCAAAATTCCGATGTTAGGCCAAAGCTACTTATTATATATATATACTATATAGTTATTATATATATATATATATATATATATATATATATATATATATATATATATATATATATATATATATATATATATATATATATATATATATATATATATATATATATTATTTTGATTTTGGATAAATTAGTAGATACATTTTCTGGAAATTGAGTAAATCATATATTTTATGTATCGATATTAAGATATGTATTTTATCTTACAATATTTTTAAATACATCTCAAATTATAATTATTGTTTTCATCAAGAATTAGATAAAATATCTGAAAAACATGTATTTTATGTAATCATTTTATAGATACATATTTTATGTATCATTTTTATTATTGTATATATTGTTTTTCTCAGTTATAATTATCGTTTTTATCGTGGTATATGTATTATCTGGATGTTGGATAAACAGATGTTTTATAGCGTATATAGATTTTAGATACATACTTTACATATCAATTTTGTTAGATACATATCAAGCTGCAAGTAATGTTTTAATCTTAGATACAAAATCTGGATGCCGAATAAAACAGATGTATTTTATATATTGTTTTTTTTCTAGATTTTAATTTTAAGCACAAATTTTTAATTAGATTCATCTCGAGTAACAATTATCGTTTTTTATCGTGGGATAGATACAATATTTGGATGATGAATATAACAGATACATTTTTTAGATATATATTATAAGAATATATTTTCTTTTAAATGTATCTCATGTTGTAATTAAACACAGACAGAAAATATATATATCTCATCTCTTGAAATGCAAAAAGGTAATTCAGAACAATTTAATAATTTTTAAATAATCCTCACTATTTTCAAAATACCTTTTGCAAACGGGCCAACTTGAATTTCAATTTGTAAATTTTGTTTTCCATTTTTACTTTGGTTATTTATTTTTCATATATTTGAAATAACAGTTTAACATTGTTAAAATTGCTAAAATTTTGTTTGGTAAAAAGAAATTATTTAATTTATATTTTCTTTCATGGTTGATTTAAAGGCCAAAACAAATCATCTTAGAAATCTGAAGAACACACAAACACACCTATACACATACACACATACGCACACACATACACACACACACATATATATATATAAATATATATATATATATATATATATATATATATATATATATATATATATATATATATATATATATATATATATATATATATATATATATATATATATATATATATATATATATAAAATTTAATTATATACAAACTATAAGTTTTTGATATGAAAAAAACTAAGAAATTATTTTTAGGTATTTTGGATATTTATTATTATTATTATTATTATTATTATTATTATTATTATTATTATTATTATTATTTTTATTATTATTATTATTATTATTATTTTTATTATTATTATTATTATTATTATTATTATTATTATTATTATTATTATTATTATTTTTATTATTATTATTATTATTATTATTATTATTATTATTATTATTATTATTATTATTATTATTATTATTATTATTATTATTATTATTATTATTATTTTATTATTATTATTATTAATTCAAAAAATGAAATTTATATTTGTGAGAAAACTATAGAAATAATATTTCTAAAAATTATACAAATATTTTTCATTTAAGATTTAAAACATTGAATACAATATATTAATCTACTCAAAGTTAAAGTCCGAGATGCCCGGACACAAAACCTTTGCTTGATCACAAAGGGGACTAGTCCAAATTGTCGACAGGGAAAATGGTCAACCAAACATAAAGAAAAAAAAATTCACACCGCAAGCGTTAGTTTAGAATAGGTTAGGTTACGTTAGGTTAAATTAAGTTAGGTTAGGTTAAGTTAAGTTAGGTTAGGTTATGTTAGGTTAGTTTAGGTTAGGTTATGTTAGGTTAGTTTAGGTTAGGTTAGGTTAGGTTAGGTTAGGTTAGGTTAGGTTAGGTTAGGTTAGGTTAGGTTAGGTTAGGTTAGGTTTTGTTGGATTCGTTAAAGAAACTCTAATTAACCAGATTTTATATATATATATATATATATATATATAGATATATATATATATAGTTATATATATAGCAGTATATATATATATATATATATATATATATATATATATATATATATATATATATATATATATATATATAAATGTCGACCATTTTGGTACTAGCTTCATCACGAAGAAGAATAAAATATTATGAAAGTAAGTATTTTGAATGGTAATTGAGAACATACTTTAAAAGAATGGAGTTTTTCAGTCTAGTGTCTACTTCAGTCCAAGCGAATCTAAATCATTCTAAATCAATCAGAGTATAATATAGATATTCATCTATACTATCCAGATATAGTATAGATATAGATCTATATTATGTTATAAATCAATCAGAACATAATATAGATCTCTTTATCTATACTAACTTTGCCTAGAGTGAATAAGATTGAATCAGATTCTAACTCTTCTGAATCTTCATCAATCACATTTTTGTCGATTCGAATTTCATATTTATATATATTTACAGACAGATACTCTTTTTTAAACTTCTTAAAGGCTTATATAGTCCTATGATGTTTAAAAAATATTTTATTATTTTTCCAGCACTCACGGGTCTGTAGGTAAGAGAAGCGGAGCCCCCATATATAGGTTAGGTTCGTGCGTCATGCATTCATTTACAACTAAAAATTAATATAAATGTTATTTCCTAACGATCTAGTAAAATAAAATTCTAAAGAAATAAAAATAATCAAATCCTATAATACAATAGTTATTATTATTATTATTATTATATATATATATATATATATATATATAGTTATATATATATACTATATATATATATATATATATATATATATATATATATATATATATATATATATATATATATATATATATATATATATATATATATATATATATATATATATATTTCTTTATATATTTATATATGTAAAACATGAAAATATGTTTTAATAGCTCTCTCTGTAGAGTTGCCAACATTTAAATAATAATAATAAAAAAGCAACAATAATAAAAGCCGGTACGACCGAAAGCATGAAAATCGGTGTCGAACCTCTATTAACATCAATTAAACTAACATAAAAAGTTCATATCTTTATTTTTTATGAACTTCACCAAAGCTACGGAGCTATTGGGCAAATATTTTTTTTTAGCTTTTTTAAATATAATTGTTTATTGTATAATCTCAATGGCTACTAATTTAACCATTTTTTTTTTAAGATTACTTTCTGTTGCTAATTTGAATTTTTATCATACATTCTCATCTATGTTATTTCGGGGGGGTGAGGAGATCTCTATGTTACTTATCTTACAACAGCCAAATCGCGCCCTGATATTTATTTCCGGGTTTTATTTTTACTTATCAAAATGCAGGTCTGAGCTAATGACCGATGTGAAAAAATATACAGCTAAATTAAGGCTACTTTATATTGTTACTACACCTTAATAAAAAATATAACTTACATATGATTATTGGATACATTTCTTTGCCTACTCAATCACTCAGAGCTGTATTTCAGGCTTTGGTGTTCATCAGCTTTCATATAAGTTTTTGTATAATCTCTAAATGTACCCTAAAGTTTAAGCGATTCGCTCTTTGTGTGAGATATAACCTAAATAGAACCCATTAACAAATTCGCCATTAGTTATACTAAAACACATTTATCTCAGTTGTATCTCCCTCCTGCTATACCTCTGTCTATTCCTATGCACACAATTCTTTTCAATGTTTTCAATTGCATAGTAGCGCTTTGGAAAAAATTCAAATATTAAGCCAAATATCATTTTACCTTTGCAAATGTACCCTCTTAATTGGTCATTATATAACGTCTGCCAATTATTTGTTTCTTTTCTCAACTCAAATTCAGTCTTCTGCTATTTGATTTATTTTCAGTTATTCTTATATCCGTATCCTCTCGTGAGGAAAATCGACATTATATTTGTCCGCCCAAATTATACCAACGAAGGACTATACTATATTTTGTCAAATTAATTCTGTCGGACGAAGAATAACAACTTCCAATTAAATAATAAACTTTATATTTTTTTAATAATCATTAATTATAAATGTTATAATTAAAATTATACTAAAGCTACGTATATATTATATTACCCAATCTTTTATTTATGACCTCTATTTTTAATTGATTATAAATTGTACATTTATCATCATTAGTAATTATTTTATTTGCCTCTTTTTCCTTCTATTTTTTACCCTCACATTAAATTAAAGCTATTATATTTTATTTAACTTAAAATTAGTTTACCATAAAAAAAATATAAAACCTGCGACTTATTTATGTATTTAACTGAATAAAACAAAACTTTCCAAAATTTCTCATATCCCTTTTATTACACTCACATATCCGGGTGATCCTATTTAATATTATATAAACTTTATTTTTTAACTTTGTTTTTGTAGGAATTGTATAAATATTAAATTTTATTTTTTATTATTTATACTTTCTTATTTTCTATACTGAGTTAAATTATTTTGCTCTGTGATAGACATATATTTCAAACCAAGAAATTGTTTGTGAATTTAAACATTATTAAAATTAATTAGTTCCTTGTGTACTTGTAGATATAATCCGACAGGTGGAGTAATAACCCTCCTAACATTAACAAACCTATCGTTTTTCAAAAAGAATGTTCTTTTTCTTTATATCTTAATTATTAATTGTTATTATAGAGCTAAGTATTTTTTATCAATAAAAGAACAAAAATATTAGATTATTAATATATCTTAATATAAAAAAGGATTTACCGGATAAATTTTTGGTTAAAAGGAAAAATTCCAAAGTTTACCCAACGAGCCAGCTTTATATATAACTCATCAGTCGGATAAGTTGGTAACATATCAGAATAAAAACATAATTTTCAATGATTTCATACGATGAAGTTTAATATCTTTTTGCCATTGCCTTAGACTTAATTAATTAAAAAAGCCTCGCAGAGCTTCAACAAGATAGTTCCTTTTCAGTGTGAAAGACTAGAGATTATAAAACAGCCTTTAGTTATCTCTCTTAATGGAGGTGTTTACAATTGTCGGTTTTGCTTTGAATATGATGCTGCAGGTTTCCTTTTCTATTAGGGTGAAATATATCTCATATGCAAGAGTTCTAACATAACTGAAAGATACGGTTTACACTTAAAGATTTGCGACTGGTAAAAAAAAATTTAATATTGTTACCAAAAAGTTGTGCCGAAGTTCCTTGTGTAGTAAAAATAGGCTCGTAGTTTCACATAGAAAGCACCCGAAAAAACTATTTGAAGAAGCAGTTTTAAATATAGCTGATATATTCTCTATGTGTTTATGATGTTATAAGATTTACTACTTATAATCTTGGTTAAATGAAATAAAGAAAAAATAACGAACACATTTATGCTCAATAAAATTATGGTTGAGGGGCGGTAAAATAGGAAAGGGCTCAGTATATGTGTTATTTTCAAATTTCCTTTTTAAACGTGTTAGAGATAGAGAATCTTCTCCCTCTGTTCTCCATTGTTATCTCTATCTTCGCACGTTGTATATACTTTTGAATTTAATAACTCATCTCAAGGATTTTTTCACAGTTTTCAAGTTTGCGCATGGAGTTGGACTTTGTCAGATATTTAGTTGTGATTTCCATGGGTTTTTGGTTCACTTTTTAAATATTTTCTAAAAAAGGGCCTGTACATGAAGGAAAGGGGGGGTTGGGGACCGCCGGCAATCTTAGTTTGTATCTTTAAATTTTAATAATATTTCCAATTTTGTTTTTTTTAAATGTATAAATCTAAATCTAAATGTTTCTTAAAGCTGTAAAGTTTTGTTGTAATCAAATCATGACGTCAGTAAGAGCTTACAGAGCGGGTCTTGTATTCCCATTTAACGTCTGAATTTTTTAAATATTGCTGATAAATTCGACTTGTGATAGTTAAATGAAAACCTCACGTAGTTATTTCTATATTCATTATTATCTCTTATGGAGAGACCTCCTTGAAACCTATTATGTTCCTGAGAACTTTATTTTTTTTTCTTCTAAATCCCATCTTCCTGCCCTGAATAGTAATATAATAGTGTTCCTCGAAAAATTTGTGATCAAAAATTGATCAGAGGTTCCCTTATTTAATTATCAAATCGGAATAATCTTCCATAACACCACAATAACTTCGAAGGGAAAAATCAAAGTTTCTTCTTGTCCTTAGATATTCTCAGGATATTTTATTGTAATCGAAAAACCTTATGACTCTTACATAGTTTCATAGTATGATTTAATTTATTATTAATTGATTATTAAAATTAAGTTTTTTATGTGAATTTGTGATATATATATAGTATATATCACACATAATGACTGTTGCTAGTCGTCGAATCCGGAAGTAAAAGAGATATACTAGGCCCATTCGATTTATGTTTGGTGCAGTGTGTTTTGCATGATTTGGACGTGTGATTTTGCTAACTCGCGAATAGTGTGATCAGTTTTTATGGGCAATTATTTGCTGTTCAATATATAGTTCCGCGATGGGCACTGGGAGTAGATGAGACAAAATAAATAAATACTTACCACTTTCTATATAAATAGATGGGTATTTGGTTTTTAACTTGGATGTTATTTTTATTTTCTTTTAAGTGGTGATAGACAATGATAAACGCTAATATAATTAAGACTTGAAGGTTGAGTTTGCTTTAAAAATTATCTCAAACATCCTTGTTGTTAAAATTACACTGTTCTTATATCTTGTGATTTGTTTTAGGAAGAATCACGTCGCTTCTCTTTCTGAAGAAGTGTCTGAGATACTAGCTGTGTCTGGCAAACGTTTTAATTATTAGGTGAATGTGTGTCTGTCTCGAAAGTGAAAAAACTTTATTTATTTTCTGATTTTATGATTCTGAACTTTTATATTTGCATCGTGTAATGTAATACTCAACATGTGTGCTGTTTAAATTTAATGTTTTATATTACTATAATTGAAAGTGGTGGTATAATCATTTCTTTGTCATTGAAGA
Organism: Trachelipus rathkii; assembly: GCA_015478945.1. Taxonomy (NCBI): domain Eukaryota; kingdom Metazoa; phylum Arthropoda; class Malacostraca; order Isopoda; family Trachelipodidae; genus Trachelipus; species Trachelipus rathkii. Next base: position 2,747 of record JABUQX010137573.1, on the reverse strand, counting down.
ACTCAAATGAATGGTGTGGTAATTAAGATCTGTGAAGGAGAGGAAGAAAGGTTGAGTAGAATTGTATGTGAGGTTGGAATTGGGGAAGGGAATCGGTTTGTCTTTTTCCCTATATCTAAACAATCACGACTGTAACAGGCTTGCTCTCTTGATTTCATAGTGAATAAGATCTTAAACTGTATGAAGCAGATCGTTTGTCGCCATGTTCATTCATATGAAAAGTTTCTTTGTGTTGGTTGTAATGGCTTTCTGCAATGTGTGAGTTCAATAAAGTTATACAATTATAAAATAATATAGAAATGAACAAACCAGAAGGTAAATGATCGAAATGAGAGTGTAAGAATGTATAAATATAAAAAGTGTCGAAATGTGAAATTGTTGTTATGTTAATATTTATATATAAGCTCAGAGTATTCTATACTTATTGCCAACATTCTATTTTCTGCTTTCTCTCTCTGAATTTCATACATATAATTTAGATATTTTAAATGTGACAAATAGGAGGGCTGGTAAAAATCGTTCTTTGGTCACAGAATTGGAAAAAATCTTTTATGTAACTTTAATTAATATTTATATTTTTATTTATGATTTAAATACAATGTATATCAATGAATACTTCTAAAAGGGCCATTTTTATTATTAATTCATTATAGTATTTTTTCTTTAAATCTGCATACAGTGGTTGGCTATATGGTCTGGGTCTCGTATTATTTGTCAATGCAGTGTTAGGGAGTGGTGCAGTTCGGACTTAAAGAGAGGTGGAAAATTTTATTTAGAATGGCTACTGATTTATGATTCGATGAATAAGCCCAGGTTTTTTTGAATGTGAATTGCGAAATATTCTAGAAGAGTGAGTTTTGAGTGAGGAATATTGGTTTAAGCAAGAGAATTTGGAGGAATAAATTGATTTAAAAAAATAAATTTTAAGGTATGTTTGTAGAGAAGAGAGGAGGTCTGAAGTTTAAACGATATTTGAAAAATAAGGCAAGTAAATGGCGCCTTAATGAAAGTTGTGAGTTGAAAGAGAAAAGAGTTTCCTCACCTTGGTCAAATTGTGAAGTTATGTTACGAGTTTGTCATTTGGGCCAGCAAGAGCTCATTTGGTTCTTAGGAGATTAACAAAAGTATCCGAAGTTTTGAAGTATTTTATTCAAGCAGAATAATATATTGATTGAGCAGATTGAAGAACACTCGGGAAGAGGTATATGATACGTGATGTCGAGGGAGGTTTTTAAGGGGGGTTAGTAAAAATTACTTTTAGAAGTCCATGTAAGAATGGCTCTGACCAAGGAGAGGGTACGCTCCTCGGCAAATGCAAATCATGAAATCTGTTTGGTGATGTAATAGGGACTTAAGTCTTGTGCAAGTCGCTCTCTCGTCCATATCTGTGTTCTTTACATTAATGAGAGGGGTACTAATCGTTGTTACCTGTGTTAGGAATAGATATGAGTTTAGTGAGTACTTTATTGTCCTTGTGATATAGCATTTTTGAAAAAGCTCCCAAAGTTGGAGATCGCTCAAATGTACGATGTGTGTTATCTTAGTAGTATAATGGTGATAACTTAATCTTTATAGGGTGATAGTAGTTAGGTATTTATTGATATATATATTAATTGTTGATTATTTTAATATAAGATTTATATTTATTTAATTTTATATATGTTTGAGATAAAGATATTTATGAATAATATAATATTATATGGTGAATGTAACGTATATTTAGAGGATTGTTGTTATGATTGGGTAGTGAAAAAATGTTTAATTAGGTGTAAGATAAATGATGAGAATATTAAATGATGAAGTGTACTTTCTTATGTTTATTTGGTATTAATTGTAAACCAGGGTCATGCTGTCGGCAAATAGGATGTGGCATAGATTTAGATTTCGCGATTAGAGATAATAGACGGCAAAACAGCCTTTAGCTGTATTATGTCTTGGGGTACAGGAGAAAACCTCGTCACCAGCACGGTGGGCGGGTGGATGAGTACGCAGCAAAGAAAAGAAAACGTGGCAGTTCAATGATCAGAGGTAAAAAGATGTGTGATTATGTGCTAACTTGAGAGAAGCGTCGAGAAAATGTGAATGTTTGTTGCAGTATTGTTATTGTGGCAAAGCCAAGAGCTACGAGTGTGTGTTCTCAATAGATATATAGGAAGTGGCGGAATGGCGGGGTTTGTGAGGTGAGGATATGCGTGTTTAGCTCACACTCTTAAGAGAGAAGCTCTCATGATAAGGAATCCGCCATAATCAACTCGACTCAGATTGCGGTGCGATAGTTTGCTTAGGTGTCTCCGGTTCGTTCGACCGGCGCTTCCGCTCCGTTCCTGTAGTTGTGAATGCTCTCTTTCTTTTTTAAAGGAGTGCACTTATGTGGTGGACTGCTCGATCTGATGTTTTCACGAAGATAATATGTGTTTCTTTAATATTGGAAGTGTGGTAGTGCGGTGTAAGTGCGTTGAGGTCTATTTCTTATCGTACTGTTGCTTTATTGATTCTTTTTCTTGGCATCTACTTTCTCCGTGTGGTCGGGTGTTTAAAATATGGCTTCCTTGGCGTTGGTGTGTAGAGTAACTGCGCGTATTGCGTTTCGATAGGGATGGTGGTGGTGGTGCAATAGCGCCTAACTCGTCTGAGATAGGAATCAGATTGCAATATAGGTACACACAGTATCCTAAGTTAGTTACATCTAGTCGCCCTCTCGATTGTGGCCAAGTTTTATAATAGGATTATTTTGATTATCTCCTCAT
>JABUQX010137572.1:35000-56403 GCA_015478945.1 Trachelipus rathkii | reverse complement strand
TCGGTTTCTCTCGACTTCCACGCGGAACGATCATGGTTGTGTCTTGATAGAGATACTATCCCTTTATCGTTTTCCCCCTCGGGAGAGGTTCCTCGGAACCCCCTTGCTCTTTTTTAATTTTAGGATAGTACGCTAGAGGTGGTTCTACCTTGCCCCACCTCCCCGTATGTAGTCAGTACTATGGAAATCCTTTCCCCCCTAATGACCAAATCTAGATTTGCCGCGGTACTCGGCTCGAGAGAGCCCCACTATTTCTGAGCCGTGTGAAACATATTACCTTCTTGGAACTTATGACAAACACTCTTATAGATATAGGATTCGTATGTAATATCCTCTGAATTATTAACAGTCTATAATCATCCTAGTAACATTTATTATTTATTTCATTATGGATTAGTAGATAAATATATATAAAGATTATATATAGTTTATTTATAATATAATATATCGTAATACGTATATAAAATACATCTATTAAATTGATATACATATAGTCTCTATCATGCAATTAATAAACCTTTACATATATATTGCAAACAAAATAACCTTCTAATGTAATATATAACATCGATGTCTTAAGTCTCACCATTCATTTGTTGTATGGCCTAACCAGATTTAGGACTAACATAGTATATATACAGAAGAAAAAATTTGTTGGTTTCTTAATGCGATAATCCCAAGAGATATATATGCGTATCGTCGGTAAACACACAGAAAGATTTAACCTAGGATCTGCGATCTGAATAGATCCTGTCGTAACTCCAGACATAAATTGGAGCAAACACTTCTGAACATAGAAATCTGAACAAATCTGCAATAACGCGTGTCACCATTTTTTGCACCTGGTACGAATCGCCAGAACATACGGCGTCGTCACGTTTGCCCGGTTTATTCCGTTAGTATACGAAATATGCTCCAATAAACCATAATAAAAACAAAGTGTTTGTCTGAACCTTCTTCCACATAGTCCCAGGAACCCCGGGCGCACCCATCTATACCGAACATTGCTTCGTCGAATCCAACGCCATTTTCGATATCATAAAAAACTTCTTACTAACAGATAATAGGTGTCAATAAATCAAGCTGTCAGACTAGCTATTTTATTGGTATTATATCGAAAATATACAATAACAACTTATATACTATATCTATATCACATATTTTAACTATGATATCCTATATAAATAAGAATATACACAGACGAATACACTATAATATTGAATAATCAGGTATATATAATACCTATTGTAAACTACAGTACATGTCGTACATTATTAACATTATAAGTATAATATATATATATATATATATATATTATAATTATATATATATGAATCTGCCTTCAGCGATAGCTTAGTATCTTGTTTAATATAAATCTACCCAGTATACTATCGAACTAATCAAAAACTTGACAAGGGAAGGTTTTTGTTTTCTCATACCGCACTTGAGATGAATAAATACCAACTAGAGTAATATAAAAAACCAAAGTTATCGTCTACAGGAGAGTTTGAGACCCGTTAACTTATGGTGATTCACGTTAGTCTTGACCACTGATATTTAGCCTTTTTATGATAAGATTTTAAAAGGTGAAGATAACTGCCATTAGTATACTTTAAGGTTCAGTAATGTGTTGCTGAAATGTATATATGAAGGGAACAACTACAAGAGTTTAAAATGTCTTTTTTATGAAATAGTGTGATTCTTCTTGCGTCAGAATCCAACGAATGAATATGAGAAGAATTTGAAGGAGGCATGCATATAATTATACCTAATTCTTTTCAAGATTTGTTTTTCAAGGTATAAATATTTCGTGGATTAGGAAAAGCTCTTTGACATGTTTGTGGAGCCTATATATATAACACATAGATTTAAATTACTGATCTATATAAACTCCAATAATAAGATAGATATTATTCAATTAATAATCCTATAATAGTGAATTATACATTTTTATAAACAGAATTTTAATACAAAAAATAATTCGAGTATGATTTATAGAATGAACTAATAATTTATAACGGATGATATGTAGGGTAAGCGTACCTTATGATAGCTACTATTTATATAGAAAATTAAGAATACGATAACGATATAATTATATATTAATAATAAATAGAATACGTATAGTAATAACAAATATAATAAAATGTCCACTTACTAGCTATGTATAAAAGTGTAATGATAAATTATTAAAATAGTAATTGACATAGTACTTATATCTATAAATATATATGCAATACTATAAGTATAATAACCTGAATCATGATCAACTATATAAATTATTTAGCAAGACAATGCAATTATGTGGATCACAAATAACACTGTAACTATATGATAAATTACCCATATATATATTAGTAAGTAGTGATATATATGATAGTTTATATATATAGATCAACTCAAACGTGCCTTATGAGTTGTCACTTGACAGCTAGTCTTCCCATCAACCTCCTCCTGAGGTCGTCCTAGCCCCACATTTAAATACTTTACCCCATCCAGAAAGAATATTGATGACATATGTTATGAAGAATGAAATTTATGAAAAAATTGTAAATCACTTGTACTGAAAGTCCGAGTACTGTATATTTTAATTGTTGAATTACATGTAAATTATGTGTTCCAGGTGATGGCAGATTTTCTGGTGATTTTTTGATTTACTTTCGTTTTAATAATACAAAATCACAAAAAATGCACCTGTGTTATATTTTTTCTGATTTTTTTTACCGAAATAATTTTTTAAAATTTGGATCTGCGTCGCTCCCACACCAGCGAAACTATAAATACGTATGCAAAGTTGAGTCCAAATTGTATAATACGCGTGACAGTTAGAAATCGAATCTCCATAAGAAACATTGATAATATGAACCTAGAAAAAGATCATTATGAGAAATTAAAATCAAAATATATACATCATTACAGAAAATTTGATTTATTTTTTTGCTATATTAGACCTATTAGGAAATACAACAAACCTATCAACAACATAAACAAATATCGCATCAATGTCAATCTTCAATCTGTCTCTAGGAAACGGACACTATGGTTGTCACCATCAACCAAACAAAAAAGACAAGTTTATTTTACAAATTGTGCATCATCGAAATAATTAGATCAATCTAATTCATCTAGTCGTTGCTTTACAACCTATGCAGAGCAACAAACCGGTGTCGTCTGAGGTTTATCAACATTAAGTTTTCTAAACACTGTTTACGGCAGATTACCATGCAACAACACTGGATGCAATAGTATTGGGGAGATGTCTGTTGGTTGATTCTACATCGCTGTACAAATTCTCCGGCAAACCGAGAAGTGCAATGCTGAAATAATCAACTACTAAAAGCAAATTAATAAATAATTTAGAGAGAAGTATCATAAAAAACTTATGACTAAAACCTAAGGTCAACTTCTTAAGTTTATTAGATAAATAAAAAATTAACCACTTCATAACCTTTTTTTCAGGACATTCTCTTATAGTATATATATTGTAGGATCCAATAAACTTTGACAAAGTCCTGCTCTATACAAAACACTACATTGGAGACTGTTTAACTACCTATAAAATAAATAATTTAATACATTTCCACAATTTATATATACATAACATTTAATATTATTAATAGGTACTGGCCATAGCTAATAAAATATGTCATTTTAAATATAGAACTACTATAATACCTCTATACCTGATTATTTAGCTATAATATTATAGTTATAACTATAAGATTTATTACTTGATATATGAGTCTATTCAATCCTATTCAGATTATGCATACACCGCGTAATAGATCGCAACTAATCCTTATATATCTCATAAACTAAATACTTATCACATTTGTTTATTATCTAATATTCTTAAGAAATAAGCACGTAGATTACTTAGCTCACCGAACTAGCATGTTTAGTTTTCAATCAATTAATGTGGGATTTCGTAACTTATCGATACACTAAATATAACGATTTATTTAAGAGATTTCTTGTTTACACAATATTCTAAAACTGGTTTACACGTCGAAGCTTTGAACAATTATACCGTTCCAAGATCGAAGACTAGATTTTGTCTATTTCCAGCGGAACGTGATATTAAAGATTGTTGTGTTGTTAGTGTCCTCTGGCTCATGGACATTTAACGTCCATGAATACATAACAGTATTAGACAACACTAACACACAGCTTTTGAAAATAATTTTTAAATGACAACAGAATACGCTAAGAAAAAGAAACTCCCCCAAATTCAACATGTGTAGGGGATAACGAATGCAAAAAATACCTTAAAGAAAGCGACCAAAAGGGCAGAAGGAATTATGCTTATCTTCCCGACGTAAAAAAACTTAATGAAATTATGAACTCAATCGACGCACGAAAAGACACAGAAGTAAATTTCAAAAACGGGAATAGAGAACCGATACAATATATTTTCTGTTCCACTTTCCATTAAAAATAGTATTAAAAAATTAATTATCCAAAGAACCCTTTGAATACACTTTGGTAAATAGAGCCAAAATCCTCTGAGGCTAAATAGTCATTATTAAATACCTGAAAAACAAAAGGACCTCGACCAACATAACGAACTTCATCTTCACACAATTAAAAACTCTAATCTTACCGAGGAATTAAAACACACAAAACTTCTGGAAGATAAGTGTAGAGAAGAGATTTAAGCTTAAAAATTTAAAACGAAAAAATCCCTAAAAAAAACTTCAAAAAAGTGCATTTACTTTGAGAGGCAACATACTCCCAACGAGGTGATAATAATAAGTTAAATTTGGAAGAAAACTTATCGATTAATACGCAATTTGATTTCAGTTTTGATTTTCCACCAGGAATGCTCGGAATAATCATATTACTGTATAAAATAATTTAAGTTTCTTAGTAACAAAATGTGGCCAATGACGAGAACAGAAAGCACTCCAACTTCCACACCACTTAGATCTGAAATATTATTTAATTTTTACAAATAATATAGTTTAAGAACTATTTTAATTGTAAAAAATATTGTATTTTAATAAATAAATAATTTACGTTGTTAAATAACTTTATTCCTTAAGATAACAATTGGGATTAAGAACTGTGGAACGAGAGAACTATGATAAATACCGTTCAAGAGATTTTTCGACCCGACCCTTCGGGGTATATTTTTGTTAACATAATTTGGGCTTTTATGGTAAAATCTTTTATCTGTTAATAAATAATAATTCGTAAAATGGCTCTTGTGTGTATTTCATCTAAAAACTTTGAATTGAAACCTTACATAATCATTTTCTGTGCATAACATTATTATCTGAATTAGTTTATAAAATGAAGATTAATTTTTATCAATAGGCAGAGAAACGGAAATTCTATAAGAGAAAACAATGTGTTATTTTTGAATAATCAATCTTGTATCTTTTTGGATTCATTTGGAAGGAAGCACAACCCTTAGCTCCAGCCAAAACATAATGCAAATTATAAGTTATAATATGAACGATAGGATACGGTCAGTTCTCAGATGCTATTTATCATAAGTACTAATTATAAAATAACTGTAATATTATACCTTTTACGTCAAGATTACTTAATAATCCTTCAACCTTTATTCACAATTGACATAACTACATTGAGAAAAAAGTAGCGTGTCTTTATAAGTACCTTTAATAAAAACTCAAATATTACATATATATACATCTTTATATTCTTCATAAATTTTTCATACACACATTTAAAACATTTTATCAAAATAACTAATACTCAAACCTTTACTATAGTTTTACATCTCTATATATCATCATATATATCCTCTATCTTTCATAGCTCTCCTCCTCTCCTCTCATCTCGCTTCGTCTTATCATCTATCTCTCTCTCATCTCTTCCTGCTTTCCACCTCTCTCTTCCCTTCCTACTACTCTCTATAGTTTAATGTTCATTCTTTATATAATAAATAATATTAATCATATATATATATACTTAATTAATAAGCATAATATATATAACATAAAAAAAACATTTATCAGGACTAAGCTAGATATACATTTTTAATAAACTCAATCGTTATCGAATATTATATTTTGGAGATTATTTTATAATGAGCTTTACGGTGTCAGTCTTTAAATTGAATAATGAATATATACCTATAAAAAATTAGTGCGTTACACCATTAAAAGTGATGAGGTTTAATACTGTTAAGAGTGTTATAGAAGTTGAGTATACTAGTTTTCCCTTTAGTAACGGAGGGTGTGACATAGCGAGCTATTAACAAAGCTACTTTTGATCTATTCATACCATGTTGGGAAAAAAATAATTTTTAAAGTATGTCCTTACAATTTCTAGGCTTGCTTAGTGTGTGAGAATCTTGACTACAAGAAATTTTAATTATCTTAATGTATCAACTAAGGCATTTTTGGAATCCTTGCACTCGAATGTATATGGAGGTGGAGGTTAAGATGAAAAAAAAGTTAAAAATAAACCTTTTACCAAAATTGTTTTGTTTTAAGCGTTTACTTTGGAAATAGTGTCTAATGTTTGCTATTGCGGCATACCCACAACACTATACGACGAATAACACCAAAAGATTTCTAGTACCTCCAAACTTTTACTACTCAAAATCTCTAAATAACCTCGTGTTATAACGATCATAAATATGGAACTCTAAGAATGTTTAATTAATAAAAGCTATGAACAAAAGAATTACGAAGGGAGTATTGATAATTTAATGTTGTGAAAGCGGATTGTGAGTTCTCAGAGAAAGTACTATATTAGCAGAAAAGCGGAACAATTATAGCTTGCATGAGCCACTATAACTATTTTGATTACCCAAGTGAACGATATATAATGTTATATAAAGGTAAAAACAAATAAATAAATAAAAGAAAAAAAAGAGAGCGAGAGAAAAAAAAAACAAATACCACATTAACAGAAGGAGGACATGAAAATTAAAAATAAAAAAAGATAATATATATAAATGAACAAAAATGTATCAATAATTAAGTCGTCCCACTCATCATAAAAATTTAGCAAACCTAAAACACAATATTTGTACAAAGCTCTAACCACACTGTAACCTCCAGGTAAAAGAAATAAGTAAAAACCACCATTCCACAAAGTTCTGATTGGAGTCTATGATTGCTCTTACACTTTCCTATCACAAATTGGAATGATTATATAAATATAATGGAAAAATATATTCGTTGTACTTAAATTATTAAGATAAAATAAGTTAAAGATATAAAGAAAAAAAAATTATTGAATAATTATAGTTAAACAATTTAAGAGAAGATCCTAACTGTTATGATAAGATTTCCCTGCGGAATAAGTTGAGCAACAAAGGAAAACTCCTATGCTTCAATGATTAAATATTGTTTTGTAATGCATAAAAATTAAAGCATAATTGCAAATAGTATGGATATTTTTGACCAAAGGTATTTACTTAGCAGCTCAACTGAGTGCAAGATCGGGTCGGCCAGCCTGTCACGACAACACAGGAGATTGGGCTAACAAAGAGGGCACCACCCTCGCGGAGCGTTATGGAGCTCCACGGACACCTTCACGCGCATGAGATAGACAGTGAGTGCCCATCAGATGCTAAAGTAATTCCTATAAGCCAGCGGCGCCCACGTCCCACCCTTGTACGTGCAACCGAAACTAAATGAATTAAAGATAAATACTTGTTACCCAATTCTCCGCCCGGGGGTCACCCCGTCAGTCGCACTCTAGGAACCAGCCAACACCTGGAAGTTTGTTTATACCCCGAACAAAGATATAACTATAGATTGACGAACTCAAAATACCGTGATTACGTTAAAGAGAGAGAGTTTATTACAAAAGAAAAGATAATAGTATTATTCTATAGAACCTTTATTGATTAACATCGAATTACAAACAAAGAACATTGTATGACAAATTGTAGAGATAAGATAAATTTTTTTAAGAAAGGCAGATAAATTAGTAATTACTTAACTATATCAGAATTAATAGAGAGAAAATAAAAAAAAAGAAAAAACTAAGTTAATTATTCAGGGAGGAGCATGTTATCAATTTTTCGCTGCATATATGAAAACCAAGTGAGTGAGAATACGAACCGAAGAAAAAAGCAAAATTGCAGTCGACTCTTATAAAGGATTTGCTAACGCTGGGCCTACATCAGAGCTTGAAGAACCTAGCACTACTATTGAGAAGAGGAGATGAACGCACAGGAATTAAGAACATCTATATATAGTTGAATGTGTATATTTTGTTTAAATTATATTAAGAAATATATACACACACAAAAGCAAACAAGCAGACCAAATTCATAAAAAGAGCATCAGGGCGACGCGTCGACTGCTCCAGCGACGACTATTATATTAGCCGTAATCCCTCACCCGAGTCGCACCCCCTCACAGACCCCACTTGTTCTTCCAACGTGCGCCCAGACCTCGTACACAGGATAAGAAATATTACGAGAGATCTAGAAAAAACAAAATAGTGCAAATATCCAAGAAATCTAATATCTATGAAACTATCATTAAGATATCAACATTGAGAAAAGTATTATATTAATATGGCTTAAAACCCAAATCAGTGGTAAACCTGGCTTATCGGTTTCTCTTTTCTATTGGCAAAGAAGGAAATGAAAGCGCCAACAACCCAATATTATGAGGTGGAAACTACTATACCTTTGCATGATTAGAACTCTATAGAACCCATTCTCTTAAGAAATTACGAGTGACAATAATTACAAATTTAACTACTACCCTACCCTACATAATTACATAGCCCGACCCCATGAATACTTTAGAATCAAACAGAAAACACGTATCTCTGTACTCCGGATAGAACTTTCGTTTGGCAAAGCCATGAAATTAGATAAAAGCCATTATTGTTAGTAATATTATTATTATATAATTAGAAAATATAGTTAATAAATAAATGCACGATTAAGTAAAATTATAAAGAGCAAGTTAATGAAATGTGAGAGAATAGACTATTTCAAATATTTTAAGACAGTACATAATTGAAGAGGGTCCCTACGGAGTAGTATATATACTATCGGACTACATTGTAACAACTATATGCCTAAATCATAAAATGAATTGTGGTTTAGTGTACCTAATTTGACATAATTGTATCATAATTATGAATTGAAGAACTAAGATGATAGTCGATACGCAAAAGCGTCTCATACTTTAGAGAGACAACGGATAACAGCTGTAACAAACTACAATAGAGACTACAATACATGCGTTAATATGATCTTAGTAACCTCGTAATACCAGAAGGAACTCCTAAACCACCCTCAGACCACTTTCAACGAAATTAGGAAAGAACCAATTAGAAAAAGAGCGTGGTAATTGTATTTTACATAACCTTAAAGACAACTCAATTCTGTACCGACATCGTTACAGCTCAACGGGACCCATGAAGACAGAAAAACCGTCCATAGCCAAATGTGTCTCTTCAAACAACAAGTGCACCCCATAGTAAGCACCAGCATTTTTCAAAAGTAGACAGTCCCTCCATAAAAAGAGGCTTCTTTGAGTTCCCGTACGTTGTGTCCATTGCTCATCTCGTCTCTCTCTCATCTCTCCTCTCCTCTCTCTACTACTCACTTCTTCACGGTGATCCTGCACTATACCTACTTCGAATCTAGCTCTCCCCTATCATACTCTCGTACTCATCTAGCCTCCTCTCTACATCTCATAACTCTTAGTAAATAATCACATGAATAGTAAAATAATAGTATGTAAGATAGAATACAAACGAGCTTAAGGGTTCGGATGACGCATATAGATCACGTAATAAGGTATAATGAAACGTACCCATGCCCAATACACGGGCGTATTAAAATCCAATCAAAATCCATACTATAGGTGAGTAGTTTAATAAGTAGATTATATATATAATAAATAAATATTAATAATGTAATATTAAGTAATATATATATATAAATTAAATTATATAATAGAAACTGTCGAGATAAGCAACGAGTTGAAGGATTATCGCACTACGATACGAAAAACGAATACAGAATCATTTCGGAGAAAAGATATACAAATAGCATATATTTGGGATAAATAAATAATAAAAATAGTATAATAATAAAATATATAAAATATGAAAAAAAGTAAAGAAAAGTAAATATTGAAGTAATATTATTTTTTTATATCGGAATCATTACTACATACTAAATGCTACGAAGAAACAATAACAAAATTAATAGATAAGCATATAGTGTAGTTGGAACCGTTGATTTCTTTTTAAAAAAGAGTGTGCTTGTTAAATCTCCACAACTAAAAGATTCTTGGCTCAAGAGCGATAACCTTAGGCGTATGAAAGTTTAAGCTTGTCGAAATGAGGAGCCCACAAACTAAAGACTCACAAAAACATTACCACACCAGGCGTAAACCGGAATAGTAGTAAACAAATTGCTTAACCGAAAATTCTAGTATAGCCAAATATTTAAGAGGTGAAATGAGAACGATACGAAAAAGAGAACAAAAGGAACAAAAGAGAAATAATATAAAAAAAAAAAAAAACAACAAAAAGCCGAACACAGGTCAAGAAAGGTATCTCACCACCAAAGAGACAGTTAATACAATCCCAGACAAAATCAGCACCACAAGGAGAAAGGGAATTCATTTTATGTAATCCATGGTCAATCAAATGTTATAGATATAGGAATATGCTTTATATATATTCCAGTATATAGATGATATCAAATAGAACGATGTTTAGCTCTTACTTGAAATAATTATGGAGTAAAAGATTAGAGAAACCGGACACGTAGATTCTAGAAAACCGCCAAAAACCGCATCCTTTTATTGGATTACTACCCGTTAAAGATTATAAAATAAACATTTCAATAAATTATTGCTAAATATTTTTTAAAATACTAAAGAAATACACCCCTACAGCGAATTAATAACCGCGAACCACCGCAGAGTAAACGAGATTGAGTCATCTACACCCATCACCGAGAGGAATATCCCAACAGGACGATAGGACGCAAAAGATTCCCCCACGTCTCACGAGGAAAATTGTCAAAGATCAACGGATAGATCCCCTCGCTCTGTGTTGTATATATGGGACGACTTGTGCGCGAGAGGTTCCCCCGCCCCTACCACTAAGCTTGGGGCAGTGACTGTGGAAGGATATCGTCTCGCACCCCCTTGTGTTCCATCATCGAGTCTGCAGAGCCACACAACACACTTGCTCGTCGTAAATAACCGTCCGCTTACAAAAAGCAAATTCTGAGAGATAATAGTAATACAATATCTGTTATCCATAGTGTCATCTTCCTAATTAGTGACTAATTGTATGAAACAGCGCTTCAAGATCATGTATAAGATAATGAAGGTGTAGAAGTCCTAGCATGAGTAGATAGTGAGTAATGAACGATAGAAGAGAAGAGAGAAACTTATTTATGTGAAACGAAGAGAATAATATAAAACTAAAACAGCATTCAGAAACCGCAGCATCACTATATATTATATATATTAAGATATAAGTCATATGAGGCATTTACACCAAAATACTGAAGGGAAAGAGAACCAAGAAACAGAAAGAAGATTAGGAAAAAATATATATAAAAATATATATATATAAATATATAAATCAAGTTAATATATATATATATATAAATAGTATAAACTTAATTCGCTTATATAAAAGGAAGATAACCGATATATATTTATATATAATATAATGATCGTAAATAACGGCACATTAGTAATCGATTTATTTATTCGATTTAATTCTAATAGGCTCAAATATAGAAGCGCAACAACTGTGTTCACAAATATAGTTTTTTTTATTTTTTTAATAAATTCGATAAAATATCAATACCCAAGATTAAATCGACAAGGATTCAATATAAGATCATGACGTATTAGCTCTCGCCATCAGGACGGGGTAAACGAACTTTATATATTATATTTATATAAATACTAGGAACGCAGCTTTACTTTAAAACAACTATTTCTGTTCTGACCTTTGACCCTTGAATAAAATAAATAAAAAAAAAAATGAAATAACCTAAAATTATAATACATTAAATAAAAATATTTTAACAGTAACTAATTAATAAAGCTAAAACATTGTGTCATACTTTTAATCCCAAGCTCTTTAGTTCAGATTAGTTATCTTTTACCCCTTTAAGGATTTTTGAATTAGACGATTAGCGGTTTCAGAGACGATTAAATTATTGTATATTATCGGAATTATATGTATAAGCATTTATATATTATTAAATAATGATGTAACATCCTTAATTAAAGGATAAAGTTAAAACCAATATATAATTAATAAGAATATATAAATAATAATAAATAATATAAATATTAATAACCTAATATATTATATATATATATATTATAAATACTTATAATAATTAAATATATATATTATATAAATAATATATAATTAATAAAATATAATATATAAATAAATATATAACTATACTCGATATTATAATATATTATTATAAAATATATAATATAATATATAGTATATATATATATATATATATAACAATATATATATTTAAATAATTAAATATAGAAAATATATAATTATAATATATATATATATACATGAACTCGGTATATAAATACTCACATAGGATTATATAAATTAAGACAGGACTTACATAATCTTATACTAATATAATTACATATAGGCTGGATGATATTATATAGTATTAGATAATAAATATACAACAAATTTAACCGAACCATATAAAATTTAAGAGGAAATAAAAAAAATAGTACTTTATAAAGAACAGAAGGAACCTGCTCATACCCTAATTAGACGATAATTAGCCAACCTTCCCATATTATTCGGAAGTTCACGAAGCGTTCTTAGTGTCAAAAGAATTTTAGCACTCTCATAGTGAATATTGCGCAAAACTCCTATTAAGTATCTCACGTTAGTACAGATAAAGTGTACACTAGAATAAAAGAATTCCCATTTAATAAAAGTTTTAAGATAACTACAGGATGAATAGAAAGATAAGTATTATAGATTATAAATTACAAAACTAGCGTATATGAGGTTTGAGGTTCTGAAGTTGCTAACAGATATCACTAAAGTGTAGGTAAAATAGTGACGATTATAATTTACAGCAAAACACTGGAAATTACATAAATCACGAGTCGTTTAAAGAATGTATTATGGCGATTAATTAAAATAATAGATACATAATATATTAATATATAATAATATATAATATAATTAATATAATAATTATTAATAAACATATTAATAAATTAAGTATATATATAATAATAAAATTATATATTAATAAGAGATATTATAATAATATTAATATATACTATATATACTATTATATAATAATTTATAATATAAATATCTATAATAATAATATATTAACTTAATTATATAACATATATATATTACATTACAATATATCAATATATATATATATAATTTAATAAATATATATATTAAAATAATATAATATGAGGTACTGTTTAAGATAAAAGGTGTGTACGACAATGAACCCTTCTACAATTGGAAGTAATGATAAGTGTATGAATTAGATAAGTAATTCAGAAGAAAGTACTAATATTACCATTTAGTATAATATAATATCAAATTAAATAAAGATAAATATAAAGTTAGTCGATTTTATAAGGTTCTATGATAAAGACTGAATAAAAGGCCTAGACCTAATACCATATTTACATTAGAGGAAGCCAGTGTAGTGGAAATTCATACTCCAATTGCTAGATACATAACTCCTATCTTAAAGGTGACTGAGAACGACAAACCACACTAAAAGGATACAAGCAACTAGAGATAGTATATGGCGTGAATATATAAGTAATATTATATCATCACTCCCCTTTTCGGCAACACAAATTGTCCCTGTTGGAAAAAAATGCCATCTCTCAAGTCACACTAACTCTCAACTTTTTCAATCTTCTATTTGTATAAAGAAGACCAGACAAGTCAGTAATAGTAAACTCTCCAATTAAGTCACGATGCGCAAATATACACTAACATCACCTACACAAAGCGAGATCTCTCGAATGACCTCTATGGGACGAAACGGCTTTCCCTCGCATCTTTACATCACATTCAGCTCTGCACACACAGAGCTGATCGTCACTTGTTCCTATCCGAAGTTTCTACGTGTATCATATTACTCATACGAGTGCATATCGTGTCAACAGTATTGCGCACAGTACTCCATTAGCAGGATATGCTTCGTTCTGGAGGGTAACACTCTGTGATAATACACACACATTCTCATCTCTCTAAAAGTCACGCTACACCGCACCACCACTCGTCAGAGACAAGAGTTCCCTCATCTCACCTACAGCTCCACCACGCTTCTTTACGTCATCTACAAATTGCGCGCCTCCTCTCCTAGTGTGAGTCTAATTGAAATCTTATTTCGATTACATCCTCCAGTGTACTCTTCTTGCTCAGCTTCCATTCCTAGGATCAAATGACGCGAAACAACGGACGCGAGGCTCGGACGCCTCCAAGATCATACTCACATGGCGTCTCGGTATATAAGATCGGTGCCTATCTTGCGCATTACGGACAGTGGATATACAAGTTCCATAAGTGAAATTTGAGACAATCGATGAGAGATAAGATCTTTTATTATGGGACCATATGTAGCACGAAGGAATCATATTCACGAAGTATCCATAAAACGAGAACTAACGACATATAACTCATCCAGTTTATAAGATGTCTTTTTATTGTCACCACCGCGAGTTGTCACCAGGAAGTGAAGAAAGAGAACCAAGAAACAAAAACAAAAGTCTTATCAAGATTATATAAAATTATTTACCAAATCACGACAATATATAATATTTAATTATCAAATAACACTAGTATGCGTAATACATCACTACAAGTAATTATGAGTCAACCCCCAAATATATTTAAAATAGTATACCATTATTGCATTATCACACACTAAGTTCTACTACCTACTACTAGCCATATTTCTACACGTCTTTCCCAGATCTAATTTTTCGATCCGATATATATATATATATATATATATAATATTACTTATATGTTCTTACCCTCGATTTAACTCTATCAACCCCTTAACTTACCTACTCAATATATCTCCTTCTTCCCTATATAATAAATTACTTATCTACTAATTTATATAAAGTATTATTTTAAATAGTTTATACTATTCATTATCTTGATTATTATAGTATAGTCATCACTAATATATTTAATATACTATACACCAATATCATAACCGTTATCGATATCCAAATAATCATTCCATTCTCCACTACTGATATTTAAGGCACACCGATCTCCTACATACAATAGTTTATTACCATATATATATTAATAAATTATAGTAACTAATAGATAATATTATTATGTAGACAGCACGCTTCCCTTGACTATACACCCACCCGTTGTAGGTAATATCAATAAATACACTACATTTATCTAACTCACCGGACATAGTTTCACTACTTTGCACTAACACACCTAACATCATACCCATCATGCTTTTAAACAAATTATACATCAGTATTCCATACTCTTACTCTATTCTACCAGTTCCTCCACATATAAATATTCTCACTTGGCTAATACTTATATCAAAAGTACCTTTTATCTAAGCTAACAAAAGCTGCATAATATTTCTTACATATTAAAGTCTCACAATTCATTATTCACATTCATCTATCAATATGTTCAAAACATACACCAGATCTATATCAATCATCCCCTGATGTGAGTCGAATACTATATTGCTCACTTCTTCATAGCACTTATCCTTCCACACCTCTCTTATCTAAGTCTTCCCTAATTAGTCCTAATTACATTAGGTCTCGTACATAGAGATGTACATTATAATGCACAAATCACGCTAGAGTTATTTATCTACATCAATTCTCATTTATTATCTCTACTTTTATTATATATAAGCAGATTGTAGCCCTACTCCATTCACCAGACACCACCTATCTTCATCCAACATCATAGTACACAATTTAAATCTACAGTGCTTAAATGATACCACACTTAACTCCATCCTTCAAAGCATCTCACTGCAATATCTATTATACTATATCTTCTTCACGCCCCTATCCTATAACTACTTCTAGACCTTACTATCAAAACATACCATATATACTAATCATATACCTACCTTACCTATCACTCACGAATCGATCCACTCTTACTCTCCACCCCTATAGCCCCTCACAAATACAAAATCATAGGCTCTATATTAGCAAACTCCTCCACCATACGCCTATCCACATTGTAACAAATACCTCGAAGATATCTCTTATCCACCTCTTGTTATATCTCCTGGTTATACATATAATAACTCCGTCGTACCTTTAATAGCTCGTGCCATGTGTTTGAGTATATCTTTATCCTATAATATTCACTTTGATCTAATATAATTATAATCAATAAATAACCTAAGAGTATACTTATTCTTACTACTACTGTCACTAATCTTCTTCCATAAAACTTCACGTTTCGATTTTTTCCATATTAGTTTCCCTTTCATCACCTATCAACTCTAATCAATACTTACTCATTACCAGATGATCCTATTAAATATAACATATTCTCTCTCTCAACTCACCTCTTATTAATCACACTTCACCAATAAAACACTCAACTCTACCCTAGCTACACAGCACTAAGTTTATAACATCAGGTCTATATCCCTACTATATGACAGTATCTTTATCATTTGAGTATCCCTACCTACCATATTATATTCCTCATCTCCCTTCTGCGTACTCTTTAGCACCGCTTCCATTAAAAGGTGTATCCAGCACTTCTATACAATCACTTAATATGTTCCCTCCTCTTACTGCGTTACATAATTATAGTATTATTTGCCGCTGATAAGTTATTCTTAACATTATATTTACTCTACTTACAATATTTATATATATTTGCATACTCTCTTTCATCTTTCTTTGGATGTCACATAAAGTAGTTTCACTTATATACTATAATCTCTCTTACCACTCAAACACCATACATGCTGCATCTCACTAAAACGGATGTGATACCATACCTTTACATCTTCTACAATACATCTCCTTTTATTAGTCATTTAACTACATAGCATCAATCCACATGTATATTCATCCACATAGTTCATATAACACCTCTCTCTTACCATCTATATGACCTAATTATCCACTTATACTTTCATCACATAATGCTTATTATAACAGTATATAATATTAAACACGTTCAATCAATCTGCATAATAGCAAATCTATACTTTCACTACTTCATCTCCTCTCTAATTTTAACTTTCGTCACAAAACGCTGAATTAGAACTCTACATTTATCAACTCTCTTAGAACTTCTTTTCATCTTAGTTAATTACTCATAACATCTTCTAAAATTTCATAAATATTTATCTCCATTAAAGCTAATATTATATATTACAACACCTATTATTAAGGCCTCTTCCAGAATGGATTGAGTCATTTTACTATACAGCTCAGAATATCATTCCCACTGTGGCGTGATTGCATATATTATTACCTGTTATATAACAACTAATACATCAGCATGGTCCATTTTTGATCGAAATACAGAATACATCTTTACATCCTCACCATAGTCCTACACTTTCTACTCTCTTCCATTACTTCACCACGTCAAAAATTACTCCCTATCTCCATGTACTGCACCTCCCACCACTATGTACATATTATATATTCATATTTCACCTATTTTAGTTCTGCTAATCTCTAGATGCTTACCACCTCTCCCGTGATAGCTATCTTGCCACCACTGGACACTCGCGATTATAGACATAGACACAAACTCTCCCCTACCAACGTCATTTTCAGCCTCACCACCCACATTCTCAGTATATCTCCTTGTCCACCCTACATGGGGGACGCCTCTACCTATACCTCTCAGGTTCACCCCACTCGCGCTAAGCTATACTCTTCGTGACAGTGACCATCTTACTTGTGATCTACTTCCCTCTATACGCACCTTCTTCCCTTCGCGGCTCAATCACGCTATTCAGCAGGTTCCAGTAGCTGTCACCATCACGAGCCTAGATGCCTCCCGAAGTCTCTATTCAACTACTGAGTCACCTACTACCGCAGCTGCTACCCTTTCTCTGCGCACCAAGCTCCAGCCCATCGGTCTTACTGCGACCTCTCCAGATATCCCCGCCGCCTAAATTCTCTCTTCATTTCCCCTTACCCTAACTGTCTCTCTTCTGTACACTCCTTTCTGTAATGCACAATAATCGCATTACCACCCGCTTCAAGCTCGCGTACCACCTGTCCCCCCAACACTGCGCGTTCTCTCGCCCCATCGTACCAACGCCAGCCCATGCTTATCGCACTTTTCCCGATATCTACAAGTGATAATGCATCTCCCCCTCAATGTAATATTGTATGTATATTATATCTTTAAAAATTAACAAGGTATGATAAATCACTATTCTTTTAACAATGGGGAACAACATTGCTACGTCCCATATAAATTTCCCAATTCTACTTATTAATTTCCAAAATTGTGTTACTGTTTTCCTCACACATAGTACACCCAAAATATTAAAACTGTCCGTTTCTCAGAATACTTTCTCTCATTGCAAACATTTACCGTACAGGATCATCTATCCACCACTCGCCGTAATCTAATCACATCACCATCTGATCACTTCACTCGATTACCTCATAACCCCTCTACCGCCAACTTCCTTCTTTCCCAAACCTCCAGAAATGATTTTATATGTACTCTCATTGATTGAGTTGACAAAACATAAACACACAAGTCATCCCTTATCCAAACATCTCATTCTCCAACTATCATGTTAGCATACCGATATCTTCCTAACACTAACTATTTCCATCGTTAATATTATTATAATACAGAATTCGAGCACTAGCACGACGACCCTTGCTCACCCCTCGTTGTGAACATTACAAAACCATTTCCCTATCATACCGTGATACATAGTTTTTACTTTGCACATACACTGATACTTCTATAATATAGGTTGATTTTTATTGCATTAGGCAATTTCATATTTAGATACTATTGAAAAATAAAGAAAAAAAATTATTTGTACAAATAAAATTGCATAGATAATTAAAGAAGAGCATAGAAAAAAAGCATCAATGTTATTTACAAAGTCTAACAAACGTATCGGTATTAAACATTTTCGAAATTAACAAAAAAAAAATTTGAGGATTGACAATGACCCTTTGAAAGGTCACATAAACCTACATTTGAATAAGTAAAATTTATCTTTTAGTTTTCCTTTTAACTTCTCACACCGACGTTTGGTTTCTTCCTGACGGAGTGTGTCGTCCTTGATAGAAATGTAAAAGACGTTCGACTGTGATGGCAACGCGGACGGTTCCCCTTTCTTCAAGAACATCGTGGGCGGAACAAATGTACTCCTGTAGGAACAAC
The DNA here is from genome assembly GCA_015478945.1 of Trachelipus rathkii. Classification (NCBI taxonomy): domain Eukaryota; kingdom Metazoa; phylum Arthropoda; class Malacostraca; order Isopoda; family Trachelipodidae; genus Trachelipus; species Trachelipus rathkii. The sequence goes on along the minus strand of JABUQX010137572.1, from coordinate 37,008 downwards.
AACTTCATTAAAATCGGAAAAAAGTGAAAAAGTTCATTTGTAATTTCATCAGTATTAAAAACTTACTTTTACGTATCGCAAGGCAAAATCCAGCAGCAACGGCAGCTATAAGAGTTAGTAGCTTAGAAAAAGAAGAAAGAAGAAATAGAAAATAGGTTATGAATGTTAATAAAACGTGGTTGAGAAACTGCATGAAGAAGATTGGCGAATAAAACAAATGCAATAACTACAAAGTTTATTTTGTACAAAATGAATAATAGTTAAGTGAAAATTTTTACACAATATATATTTTTAAGTAAGAAAAACATCTATTCACTCTCTAAAACCTATCCAAGTTTTTCTTCAAACTTGCACAATACAAGGAAAACCATTATTTCCACATCATTATCAAAAAACAATCACTCTTTGCATAAAACAAAATAAAGCAAATCTGATCTCCTTAGCCTTGTTCCTTACAATAGCAGCACCTGAAGAGTTTCCATATCTAAGTTTTTCTTGGAATACACATTGGCAATTATTAAAATATATATGAATATAAATGCACATATAAAATCTTATACAATTAAACAAAAAAATCAAACATACAGTACAGACACACTTTGAAAGTGACTTACTTTATAAATATGTGACTAGCTAGTTTTACTTATTTTTTAAAGCTACATACCTTCTCTATTAAGAGTCAATTTTTATTCGTGAATAAATTGTCAACTGTGACTAGTTTATTAATTAATTATATCACCCTAAAAGCCTATCACAGTAACTTATTATCCTAAACGCCACTAAAAAATTTGTTTCGTTCCATTGCAAAATAAAGGCAATTTTTAAAGGCCCAATTGGATGATTTCAACTTTTTCGTTTCTAACTATATAATTTTTTTTTCCTAATTCATTATACTTTACTCTAGCTCATCGGTATCATAGCAATATTTAGAATAAAAAATAGAAAAAAAGGCCGTTTGAGATCTCACATATAACTTACGTATCTTAAGAGAGGAAATCAGTCCTATTCCGTAAAGACAATTCCAATCTACTACTAAAAACCTACCACTTATAATTAAGATTAATCTGGAATTCATTTATATATTTTAATGGAATTATCTTAGGAGAGAGAATAAGAAAGTTTTTGGAAGGCCACACTAAAGAAGTACAGTTAGGTAAGCACCAAATATTTTAAAAAGTTTTTTTTTAACATACTACTGAAATACAATATTAATTAACATCAAAAATATTACGTTGTAAGTTAAAAAAAAAAAAAAAAACAGGAAACGAATTATTTAATTCTATTTCACTACGTTAAGCATCATATTAGAAAGAACTACAAATCTACTTTTTATCACAAATGGTTAAACTCCATTTAGATTTTAGCAGCACATATCACCAAAAGAATTGGCAAATCTTTTACACTTAAAATATATATATTTCTTAAAATAATCCAATGCAATTTCGGTAAATTGCATTACATAATATATCTTTAAAAAAAAGTGACCATTACCTTTAAAAAATGCATCGCATGAATTTGACAATTTAAATTTGCATCAAAGAGAGAAATATCTTCCATTCATCTTTCACGCAGGTGATGATGGAAGATAATAAAGAACAATAATAGTACAGAAAAAGATAAACAACAAAATGAATGATAAATATTTTCCCTCTTCCACAATCTCTGTAGTATCCAAACTTCTCCCCTTAGTACCGTGTGAGACTGACTCTGATCCCCCATCACCCCCTTTGCTCCTTTTCCGTAACGCACACGTATCAGTGAACTGTCCTTGTCCTTCCTTTGCGATGACTTTTCCGATATCAATGTTAGTAACAGCTTCATAGTTAATGTTTGCTGGTAAATCTTTAGTAGAAGAATGCTCTTGTGTTGTTAGTGTTATATTTGTGACAGTAGTAGAAATGGTGTCGCTTTCGAGAGAAATCGGAGTAGAGGAAATAGGAGCTTCGCAGGGATAAAGGAGAGAGCGAAGTGTGGCGTGCAAACGGTCGGGGGCAAAGGCAGTTACGAT
>JABUQX010137572.1:12500-32500 GCA_015478945.1 Trachelipus rathkii | reverse complement strand
ATTATTTAAATGTCTGATCCAATTTTTCCTACTGTAAAATACTAGATTTTTGCTTTCTTAAAAATATGTCGTTGATAATTAACTGAACAATTTGACTTTATTGTACAACTTGATTTTGAAAAGTGTGATATAGAGGCTCTTAACAGTTGTCTTCATAAAAAAAAAAAAAAAAAAAAAAACACTTGTCGAAAACTCAAATTTGGTGAGAAATGCAAATTAAAACCTAAATAAGTCAGGTTTTAACAGTATTCCGCCTATCAGATGCTAACTACCCTTATGTTATTGAAAAAAGTAAAGCTTTTATTGATATTATTCGTAAAAATATCGATACCCACATGTCAAGTCAAGCGAAAAAATAAAAAAAAAAAAAAAAAAAAAAAAAAAAAAAAAAAAAAAATTATTACAATGTTATGGCTAACTTAATGACAGTAATGATAAACTATATTTGAGAAAGCTATTTCACATCCTGCAATCACCACAAAATTAAACTGAACAAAAAAAAATAATGTTTATCCTCTTAATCCACAAATTTAAAAAATGGTAATTCTTTAAAGTTGTCTAGTAATTAAGAGAAACAAAATGCTATGTAAATTTGATTTTCGGAACAACAACCTCATTATTATCTATGCAAGCTTTGGAACCAATATGTAAAAAATGAGCACAATCAATTTCATTTTTATTCATATAAAATGAAGAGATAATTTGTAATCTCTTTAATTGAAGTATTTCATGGTCTTGTTACCCTTATTTATACCCTAGAAATGCTGCCCATACATGCCTCGGATTTGAGGTACATGTTTGCCCATCATAGTCATAAAACAGTTTGCTTATATGAAATATTTTTGACAACACATTAAAAAAAAAAACAACAATCAAAAAGCAGTAATCATGCGTTATCAAGTTACCTCAATCTGAAAAATCACTTTTCAGTTCATACTTTATTTCCTTAATCTTTGCTACAATTATTTATAAGAATAAAAATTACGAACTCAAAAATACAAGTAAAAACGAAATATTAGAAAGAATGTTTTAAAGAGAGAGAAAAAAAGCATTCACAATCAAAAGTTTACAAATACAATAAAATAGAACCAAGCGTTTATTAAGTTTAGGTTCTCACCTCTTCAACTCAATCTTCCGGCAGGCTTCAGAAAATTTTCGACATTCAGTCTACATTTGGCAATGGTTAACTTTGGCTATAATTAAAAATAATAGAAATAATGTAAAAAATTGTATTTATCAAATAGCAATATTTATAATCCTCTGATAGATCGTTAACGGTTAATCAAAAAACTTTTTTTCGTTTTAAATTTGGTTTAGATTCAAGCAGCTTACCGCAGGAAAGGAACGTGAATAGACGCAACGGCTCTGGGACGCACATGATTAACAAGGCTGGCGCAGAACAACTCCATCCATCAAGGCAGAAGATAAAATAGCTTGGGGAGGGGAAGCTTTTAATCAGTGCTCATAATCTGGAGAAAAGAGGCCAAACTCAATCAATAGAAAAAATAAATAAATCAAAAAATGATGGTAAAACATATGTTAAAAAGATATTAAAAAATTGTACCTAGAATTTATCTATGATTAGTTGCTTTTCATGTTGTTGTTTTTCCAAGTTCTCTCCTGTGGGTGAGGGTAGTCTCGAAGGGGGCAGAATCAGGGTCAAAAGGTTGTCCACCTCCACTCCTTTTACGTGTTTTCAAAGCACCCATTGGGGTAGAGGTGGATCCCCTTCCACACCATACCATTACGTAATCCACTTCCAATTGGTACCAGTGTAAGGAGTACTCGAGGACTGAGGAGGCTGAAGTCATGTATCCCATAGTTCATGGAGTTCCCGGAAATGGAATAAGGTGAATGGACTGTTTGGGAGGGAAGGGAGAATCAGCTGAATCAAAGCTTGTGTTTGGAGAGTTGGGTGAAGAGAAAGAGCTTTTTCGTAGGACTCACACGTGACTGAAATAAAAAGAATTTTAATTCATCACATTCTTCTGACATTTAAATTTTAAGTACTCTATTTGTTTCTTTTAAGTAAGCTAAAATACTACATTTAAATTATAGAAAATTAATCAGTATTTTTGTTTTTTAACAATCAGAAAACTTTCTTCTTAGTAAAATTCAATTTTAGGAACAATAAATTTATCAATGTCATATATATATCATTGGATATATAATATTTACATGAATAATATGAGAAGTAAAACTAAATCACTGAACTTCTACATTTCTCATGGAGTTACACACTACAAAGCAGGGAATATGGTTCAGATCAGGAGGCAAAAGCATATATTTAACAGAAACTGACAACAGAGACAGATAAGTACTGTACTTAGAGATTAAGAGGAAAAGCAATTTTGATAATACTAGAGTCGAGTTGGAAATCATCATAGCTCTGCTCAAATTCAATTTCTCTAAATTCAATTTATTTAAATGAGCGCACTCAACTCGTGTGGGGGGCTGCTGGCCCCACATCGACCATATTCAGACCCAAAACCAGCCAAGCCGCTTTAGTTACCTTAAGGTGGCAATACAACCTCTAAGAATTTGGCCAGTGGACTAATCACTCATCTTAAACTACGTGATTGCCGATACTGAAGTTATGGTAAGCTGAATGAATCTTTGGCATTGAATCCAGGCATAAAAACAGTGACTAAATTAGATTTTGGAATATGAGAACACAGGAATTATCGAGGCTACAGCTTGGGGTGGCGAGGAGGCGAAAATTACTCAGTAGGACTGATGTGGTTGAGTGAGGGTGCAATATTACCGGGACGGGAGGGTGGTCTCGTCTACGGAAAAAGTTATTGTACTCTGGAAGAGATGATGAAAGAGAACACAGCGAAAGAGTGGGAGTTGTTAATCAATAGAGAAATGTGACTTAACATATTGAATTGGAAACCGGTGTGTCTAGATTAATCCAGAATAAGGTTCAAGACGAGGAGCAGAAGACCGCGGTGACCGTTGTATAGTTTACCCTCCCTATTGAAATGGCGAGAGATAGGAAGCAAAGGGAGGACTTTTATGGGAGACGAACAGAGATTGTGAGGAAGAGGGTGAAACGGGACAATCTGATACTTGTGAGAGACTAACGCGAAAGTTGGAGCAAATAACAAGACCATTCAAGAGTAATGGGGTAACAGAGTTGGTGAAAAGGAACTAAATTGGCAAACCGCTTCGTAGAGTTTTGCAGGGAGTTAATACTGGTGATGGAGAACATAATTGTTCTTTCTAAGTTATTGTCACAAGGTCACTAGGGTCTCATCAAGATGGCAGAATATAAATTTTTGATAAGATTATTTCGCAATAAGAAGGGGATGAAGAATATATTTGAGAGACGCGAGTGATAGAAGGCATGGCAAGCGATCATTTGATGATGTTGGGCGAGATTAATATCAAATTACGATGAATCGCATGAATATGCAGAAAAGAGGGTTAAAGGAGATTGATAGGTGGGCTAGACTTGAACTGAAAGGGAAGGAAATGTTTAAAAGTGAACCTTAGAAACAAATTTGAGCACTTATTTGGGAGGAAAAGAGGCTAAGGAATCAGAAAAGAGCTACAAAAAAGGTGAAAAGAAGTGGAATGGTTTTTAAACAGTATCTTTTGGAGTTGCAAGAGAAAAAAAAAAGAGAAGCAATTACATAGGAAAAATAAAAAGAATCTCAGAAGGAAGCATGGAATATGAAAAATAAAAAAGAAGAAAACTAAAACAAATGTTAAATAGGTGTTTGGAGCTGGAGGAGGGGAAGAGAGAAATGATGGAGTCTTGGTTGAAAAAAAAACTCGGGTAAAGAGAGGGGCTAGGAGATATGAAAGGTGGATAAATGAAGAGACGTGAAGGGACTGTCAGAGTTGGAGACACGGAAAGAATATATGAAATTACCAAAGTACTGTGACTGGAAAAGCTACATGAGAACGCAGTGAAGGAAAAATGGAAAATTGACTATTATATACTACTATAATAGTACAGTGTAAGAAGATGGAAGGAACACTTTAGGGAGGTTTTTAAATCAGGAAGCTAAAAATAGAAATATAAGAGATAGGAAAGGAAAAACAGTATGGGCCTACAAAATGAGCTGGGATAACTGGAGACTCAGACCCTCAACCAGAAGAGAGATGGTAGGATAGGCAAAGAAAATAGACCTAAAGAGTACTAGGTATGATACAAATACAAGAAGAACTGATGAAGGAAAAAGAAATAGCAGACAGTGATTGAAATTGGCTTGGAAGCTCTCTGACAAATGGATATTGTCAGTACCAAGTAAAATTCATGAGTGTGATCTTGGAAAGAATGAGGCAAAAAGATAGATGAAATTTTGTGGTAGCAAAGAAGATGTCGAGAGAAATGGGGGCTGGTGGTGGCCAACAGAGCACCAGTGTTGAGATCATAACAAGTATGCAACATGCACTCAAAATGTGGCAACATTTGAGCTAAGCGCATGAGGAAGCAGTTCATTTATTGATTCAATAAAATAGCATTTATTTAAATATTTCATTCCTTAGGTTATAAGTTATGACCCAGCACAAGTATAGAGACTGATTCATTCACATATAAGATTACTGTAATCTATAATTATTTTAAAACTGTAAAAGAATGATGGATGCTAACATATTTCCCTTGAAAAACTTTCAATTTATTATCATGATATTAATGAAATGCTTTGGTGTGTCCATTTATAATTTACATCACACATAAAAATTTCGTACAATGGTCTCTATCTAGAGTTAGCAAAAATATCTTTAAAAAATTGATGCGTCGGTGTACCTTTATTAACCGAGGACTTAATCTCAAAGGCACTAACTTGGTATTTCAGCTCCCGCATCCCTAACTAAAGTTTCAAATCTCATTTATACAAACAAACAATTAAAAAACTAACCTTTACATAGGAAAAACGAAACTTCTTGTATCAGTTGCTGTAGCCCTTGTTAACTCTCTTTGAATTTTCGTCTCTTAACTCAGTTGATTCGAGAATGGGAACTCCTAAAGAGGCTGTATAAATATATATATATATATATATATATATAAATCTTAACATATATATATATATATATATATATATCTTCTTATATAATATATATATACATAATATATTCTATATATATATATATATATATATATATATATATATATATATATATATATATATATATATATATATATATATGCTACTGCAGTTAGTATATATGGCATATGCTTCTATTTTTTTTTTTTGAGTCAGTGTACAGGACCTACCACGGCTCACAAAGGCGGCAACACTGGTTAAAAATCAACACCATGGGCGGGTCCTGGAGCATACATATTTCAAACGTCAAAGATTTGAATAGAAAAATGAATATTCAGTCAATTAAAAATAAACAAAGTACATCCTTGCATTATAAGGTCCTAGTATTACGTAACAAATCAAATATATGAAGAATCTATTACTTCTTGTAGTAAGAAACAAGAGAAAATAGGGAGTTACTACTAAAGTGGGAAGATTCGGATTAGCTAAGATATGGGATAATCTTTTGGAAGGTGTTATGGATCGTAAAGTGGGAAAATGACGACGGCCAGGCAAGTCTAGCTGGGAGCAATCAATGGAGATATGGCGAACAGTTGCAGGGTATGACTTCGACAAAATTTGCAAATGGGAGGGTTCCGTGACATGAGTGATAATAGTGTGGCCAATACGGAGGCGTGCAAATATTATTACCTCGTGTAAGCGTTTTCGTCGGTGGGAGAAAGACCACTCCCAATGTTCGGCTTTATATATTTCTAAGTTTCGCTCCTCTCTGATCATTCGTCCATCGCTCACTTGCCAATAAGATCGAAAACCTTATCGGAGAGCAGGATAGTAATCGGTTGATGGAAGGTAGCCTTGTCGAATGGCATCCGGGAGGTACCTGGAACAGCTCCAGGAAATGAGGAGGTGGCCATTTTGGCCTCTCTGCCAGCGATTTCATTGCCAGTTACCCCTACATGAGAAGGGTCCAACATAAAATAATTTGTTTCCTATAAGGGAATGGAGCAGCCGAAGATATTGCTGCACAGCAGATACCTTGGTGTTTTTAGAATAAGGGGTTTTTAGCGCTTGTAGCGCGCTGAGCGGACGCATCTGAATAAATGACATAAGATTGATCTTGCTTGAGGATTAGAATTCGAGCGCAATCATTATGGCAGTAATTCTGCTGCCAAAATTATGACATGAGGGGGGAGGAGTATGGGAAAGGTTGCGATCAGGGAAACACAGCAGATGCGCCCACTGTTTCCGGTTTTAGAGCCATCAGTAAATACTGGAGTAAACTCATCACGAACTGTATGAGGCAGGAATGATGCCTTTAACAAGGGAGCAGAATGGCTTGATTTGAAGAGAGAGGTCAGAACCAAGCAAATGTTGGGGGCGGGAATAACCAAGGTGTGTATCCTTCATCGTATGAGAAAGGCAGCACCTTTTTGTAAGGGATATTAAGGAAATTAAGGATGTGTTATGAACAGTGTTCGCAAATGGCCAGTAATTAGGATTCTGAGGCACCTCCTGCAGAATCAGTGTCAGAGCAAACGGTATTGGGGTTTGAAAGCGGAGATAACTTGTACACATGATGTATTCTCTTCGAAGTGAGAAGAGTGGCTTCAACTTCAAGGCTTGCCCGGGGGGTGGAAGGCTCAGTGGAGATACGGATCGCCCCGTTTTGGATGGGATCAACAGATGCAGTAGAGTAGGGAGGCCTGACCATATACTAGCCATAGTCAGCTTCGATCGAACTGAGGCGTATATATTAACAAAGGGACTTGCGATCAGCGCCAAAATTTTCGAGGCGAGATGACATAATAAGTCAAGCGCGCGATGACAAGTTGTTTATGACAGGTTGTTTAAAGGTGTTTAATATGTGGGGCATATGTTAAGACTGGTCATCTAGAATGAGTCCTAGAAATTTGACCTGTGAGTAACAGGAATAGGCAGGCACCATATAAGGTTCGCTGGAATAAGAGTAAGCAAGTTCTTCCCGATTTCCTTTTTTTTTTTTTTCTTAAAAAGCACTGCTGAGGGTTTTGGTGGGAGAAGAAAAATAGAAGCCATGGAAGTTACCCCATTGTGAAATATTCTTAATAGCTAGTTGAAGTTGCCGTTCGAGAAAGGGCAGCCTGGCACCGGCTATGTATAATGCTAGGTCATCGACATGGAGAGAAAAATTGGCAGTCGCTGGAATAGAGGTAACAATATCATTGAAAATCCGAGAGCAAATAGTAGTACACTCTCAAAACACTACCCTGCGGAACGCCTTCATCCAGAGTAAAGTGGCTGACAGAATAGAAGAGCACCGAACCTGGATAGATCTGTGTGACAAAAAGGCATTTGATAAAAGAGGGAGTTGTCAGCGGAAACCAAGCGAATGGAGTTTAAGGAGAATCCCAGTTCTCCACGTTCAAGGTCAAAAAAGACACCAAGAACTATCCCACCAGTTGAGAAGGCTTCCCGGATGTCATGGTCTAGTTTTACCAAGGGGTCCGCAGTCGAACGATTTTGCGGAAACCAAATTGGAGTTTGAGAAAGCTTGCGGCTCTCCAGAACAGGGAGTAAGCGGCCAGAAACCATTTTCTCCATTAATTTACAGGAGTAAATCATCCAATCTTCCACCTTCTTTCCCCAAGACTGGTAGTAAGGTGCGTACCATGCACCGGAAACAGAAAAGTAGTAGAAAAACATGACAAGTCGAGAAGAGAGCCCAGCCTTACCGCCCCCTTTATACCTATTAGTTAGAAAACGTCGCAGTCAGAAAATCCACCCTAGAGCTTCAATATGGCATCTCGTCAGAGTGAGGGTTCACCGCCATTCACTCCCTATTATGCACCTTTCTCATCGCCTCTGCCACTCATTTCTCTCCTCCTGGCATTCCTTAACTGACTCAATCACTTTTTCGGTCTCCAGCCGGTCGATTTCCCAACACACACACTACTATACATCCGCAACCAACCGACTATCATCCATCCTTTCCACATGACCAAACCATCTCAACCTACTTTCATTTATTCTCTCATTTATCCCTTTCTTCACACCACACAACTTTCTAATACGTTCATTCCTCATTTTATCAATTCTTCTCACGCCTAACGCTAAGATTGTCCATCTGAACACATTGCGCTTTAGATATAGCTCTTATTCCAGACCATAATCTCACTACATACATTAACACTGGTAACAGCCTCCTCATTAGACAGCATAAAGCTTGGTCTGTGCATCCACCAGCGATTTATTGCAAGCCACCCTCCTGCCATTTACATCTTTCCTACTAAACTCTGCAACATCCGTTTCCTTATCATCCAACATATATCCTAAATATTTAAACTCAGACACTTGTTCCAGCTGCTCACCATCTAACATAACTTCACACCGAGGACTGTCCTCACTCACAACCATAACCTTACTCTTATCTACGTTTACTTTCCTCCTTTTAAGCACCCTACCAAATCTCTACCAATTCTCTCAAACTCTCTTCAGATTCACCACACAAAACCAAATAATCCGCATATAATAGGTAAGAGAACCTCCCACTCTTCCATTCTCCATCCTTCTAACACTATCTCCTGCCACCCACACCTCTATTTCTTCATATAGAAAGTGAATAACCAAGGAGACATAACACATACATCCTGCCTCACTAAGCTATTAATATTAAACCAATCACTTTCGATACCATTTATTCTTACACACACCACTATAAACACATTAGATTCCATTCAGAAGCTTTAACACCACACCATATATCACTAACATCTACCACAGAGCTTCCCTTATTAATCCTAGCATACGCCTGTTGCAAATCCATAAAACCTAAATACAATTTATTTTTCTTCTCCCTCAATTGTTTCAATGCAAAGATCCACACATCCTCTACCACTCCTCACACATCCTCTACCACTCCTAAACTCACCTCACCAACTAAGTCATTCCAGTCACTCGATGCACTCTTTCGCAGCCAAAATACCAGCATATATCTTCCCTCACAACACTCAATAAACTAATTCCCCTATATTCCTATAGTTCCCCTATCTCCCATACCCTTGCTGCAAAGGTACTATTGCTCTCCTCAAATACTCGGAACTATACCCTCCATAAATGCTTTATTACACAACTTCAAATCCAATCAATCACCATCTCGCCTCCGTTCTTGATCATTTCACCAATGTTCATCTATACCTGCAGATTTACCATTCTTCAACTTTTTTCACTCTACCATTATCTCTCCTTACTAATGACCTCATCCCCAAAATACCTATTCCTTCTTGCACCATCAAACCCACACACATTCATCACCTCCTCCTCATCACTGCCAATGTTATACAGATTTTCTAAGTGTTTCTTCCACACTCCCTTCATATCCGTTTCATCAGTTACGATAGCACCATAATTATTCATTATTCTTAGCAGATTCCCCTTATTCTCATTCTTAACCTTTCGTGCTTTCTTCCAGAAGAGCTTCCTATTCCCTTGTAAGTCCCCGTTCATCCTCCTTCCAAACTGTTCATTTAACCTCTTTTTTTCCTATGAATGTGCGTTTTAGTATTTCTTTTTTCCTCCTTATATAATTCCAAACATCTTTCTTTTGAAACTTCTAACTCTTTTAACATTCAACCACGCTTCTTTTTACTTTTAACCGCTTGCATCACATCATTCCACCACTCACTGTTGACATTCTTACTTCCTAATTTAGAGCATCCACATACTTCCTTTGCACTGCTAACAACTACTTCCTTCATTTGCTTCCAATTTGTTCAGTTTCAACTTGTTCACATTCAACTGATTTACTTGCGAGCGCTCATAAATACTTATCCCTTATTACCTTGTTCACTTAGCTTCTTGAGTCTTGAATTCTACCCACTTCTTCTAATATACCTTCCTCTCCTTCAAACCCCCACTAACTTAATTTTACATAGAACAACATAATGATCCGATAATCCTATTCCTAACCCTCTCATGGACCTAACATCCAACACATACTTCAACATCTCCTCCTTCACCAACACAAAATCAATCATACTTTTCACTTCGATACCATCTCTAAATACACCAACTCTAGTATACTTATGAATGCTCTTGTGTTCAAAGAAAGTATTACACACATACCTCTCTCCTCACAGAAATCAATCACCTTCCAACCATTCTCATTCTCTCCAGACACCCCAAAACCACCTATTATACCATCCCTTTTTTGATCACCAATCCAGCCATTTAGATCAACCAACAACATCAATCTGAAGCTCTACTCACCCCATCCAAAACACTCATTCTGAATTATCCAAAATATCTCTTCAACATTACCCTCTGATGGACCATACGTCACAACCACACGTACCTTGACCTCTTCAAACTTAAATTTAACCATTAGAATTCTAGAACTCTCGCACACAAAATCAAGTCACTCATCAGAATTGCAACTCCTCCTCTTCCTCTCTCTCATTCCTTTCAAAACCAGCAAACACTCATTTTCACAGTTTCCTTTCATCGTTGTTTCAGTCACAGCGAGCAAATCAAATTTGCCCTTTCTAATATATCCATCACCTCTCCTCAACATTAATTCCTCTGACATTCCATGTACCCATACGATTCATACATTTTCGCCGAAAGATAGAATACCGTTTACGGCGATCGCGACCTTCTTCGAGGCATGCATTTGCATTCCTGGCAAAAGATAAGTGGTAGTGGGCAGCCAACCCAACTATCACCGTCCTTTAGTCACCTTCTGCGACAAGCAGGACATACGATGTGGGCAATTCTTTCTCCTCCCACACATAGGGATATAAGGAGTAGGGATGTCCTGTAATACAAATATGTTGTCTAGAAGAGAGGGGGTGTGGATATAAATATATAGTATATGATATGTGGATAAAAGGTGGTGTCTAAGATGTTTTCTGGAGGGTGAGTGTGTAAAGAATATGAAAGCAAAAGAGAAAAGGCGAACCATTAGGCACTGGAATACACCAAATGCAAAATGGGAGGTAATTTCATCGCTGCAGTATGCGTACATGCTAACAGCATATATATATGCATATATACTTATCTTTATATATATATATATATATATATATAACCATAACAACAATGTCGCTGCTGCTATGTAACAATATATGCCATATATATATATATATACTATATATATATATAACCAACATAACCTTATATATAACTAGCAACTGCTTTATCACCTGCATATATGCTGCTATATATATATAAGCTATGGTAGACTTTGTGTGTGTGAGTCTGGGATTCACAATGGTTAGTCTAGGCTGGTGCAGGCATGTGTGAGGCCAGCCGCCTGTCCATCAGAAGCTGATCTGTTTGGGATGTCTGGTGTTGCATTGATGGGGTGATGGAAACTCGCGATGTCGTCGGCACAGGGGACCTGAATGGTTGGATAGGTATGATCAAAAAAAGATGTTGGAAATGAGTTTGAGGTAATGGTAGGCGACCGATTATTTCTGTGAAAAGAAGATATTATTAATAACTACTTCTTTAAACTACAAAAGAGTATCCATAGAAACATACTAGGGCTGTAACCCAGGCTGGGGGATATTACTCATGATTCTGTTGTTATTGAAAGAAAGGCCTGTGATAGTCACCCAATCAGTGAGGGGTTTTAGGAAGCCAGGGATTGTCGGATAAACCCATGTTATTGCTAAAAATTAAGTTGAGTGGAGGAAGATATCTGGGACAGGTAAGAGGTAAGGTGAGTGAAACCATACTAACTTAGTATCTCAAAATCACTCGCTGAATCCAAGGGATATTGAGAAGAACTGAGTACTAAACCAGTCCTGAGGGGCAAATGGAAGGAGCTCGTGTTCAGCAGTTACCCAAAAGAAGTGTGAGATATTAACTAAGTAGGCCAAATGTTAGGCGAAGATGGTGGAATGGAGTATCAGCGGATGGGCGTAGACTATTTATAAAAGCAAATGTAAGATTCAATTGAAAGATAACTAAATTATATAGTAGAGCAAAAGTTCATAAAGAAAATTGATATATAGGAGAGGAAAACCAGAGGAAACTGAACAGTGTTGAAGGAAGGGATGATACTGAGAATAGGAACTCTTCTGGTAGGGCATGACCAAGGAGATATACTGCAAAATCACAGATAGGGATGGTGCTTTAGTAACTTTGATTAGTGGATATTGAAGAGGAGTGTGGGAGCATTGCTCGAGAAATCTGCTGTCGCTAGCAGTAGCCGATGGGGTGTTGAGTACGTCTTGACAGCGGCCCCGGCTCTGAGGCACAAGGCAGTCTTACGAGGATGGCCAGCCAGCAAGGAGGAGACAATGGTAAGGGTGGTTAATGTCAAGCCTCTGCGGTATATTACAGTATTAATGATTCTCAAGCGGAAGGCAAAATGGCGCGGTGCGTTTATCGATTACAATTCAAGGAGAAAACGGCAATGCTACCCGCTAATATGCCTGGGGGTATTGAGGAAAAAGAACTGTAGAAAGTGGGGGAATAAGGACATATCTGTATTTATTTTGTCAGCATGCATCAGCTGAGAGACTTGTTGGTGAAAGACGTGCGTTTAGGAAGTGGTATGTAAATATCTTTACACATTGAAACAATGATTGAAAATGAGGGAGAAGAATAAATTGTATTTAGGTTTTATGGAAGCTGAAACGTATGACAAGGGAAGCTTTTATGGCAGGCCATTGTGATATGAGTGTTGGTGGCAAACTTCCTGAATGGAATCAAGCTACTGGCACCTTGACATTAGTGGCGTGTGTAGGCACATGGTTGTCATGGTGATTGGTTTTAGAGATTATGGTGGAGTAATTTGCAAGGGTTGTGTTATGTCTCCCTTGGTATTAAGCCCAGCCTATGGATGGGGTCCTCAGGAAATTCAGGTAGTGTGTTTAGAATGATGGAGAATGAGATGGATTGCCTCTCTTATGTACGGGCCTATTTATTGAATCCTGAGGAAGTTTGAGTATTAGAGAAGATTTGTGTTTCAGGGATGTAAAGGAGGGGTTGCAAGCAGATGGAAATGCCATGGTTGTGAAGGGACGGTCTCAGTGTGTGGTTATGTTATTGGCTACGCTGGGGCATTTAAATGACTAGAGGCATGTGTTGGATGAGAAAGAAGCGGATGATGCAGAAATTGTAGTTCAGAAAGTTGTGAGTGGCAGGGGGAAGAATTGCTGGTACGAGATTAAATCGACAATTGGCATGTAAAGGGACTAAGTCTTGAGTGCGCTAGAGTCTTACATGAGCGTATGTTGTTACCTGTGTGCTAATGTATAGTGGTGAGACTATGATCTGGAATAAAATACTCGTCTGAAGTTCCAATGTGTTCCGGAATGGATCTTAGAGGGTATGTGAAGAGAGGTGAAAGCGAGGGAATGGCTTCCCGTAACCAGGGCCCAGCATGTGGGTGGCCCGGCAAAAGAGGCAAATGAAAAGTATGAAAATGCGCAGCCTGGTTTTGGTCCGTGGAAAGGATGATAATGTCGGTTAGTTAAGCCAGATAGCGTGTGTTGGGAACCGCGACTTCGGGAACCGAAAAGAAGAAGAAGTGAATTGAATATCGACCATGAAAATGTCTGAAGGAGAAGAGAAATGTGAGTTTGGCAGAAGGCGAGAACCTCAAAAGTGCATATTAAAATAACAGGAGTTGTCCCATCAAGAGACATGATTTGGCCCACCTGGGTAAGGGATGAACTCTTACATTGACGATTTACCATAAGTGAGGATTAAATGATTACATGAAGCTTTAAGTGGTTTTCTTGTCTCTTGTTTGGCTTTAGTGTGGTACAGAGGGGGCGGTAAGGCATGTTCTTTATTTTTCATTTATTTATTATATATACTACTGCTTTTCTTTTCCGATACTTAGTAGCGCTCATACTCTGACATCTGAGGAAAGAATAAAGGCAGGTGGAAGAAAAATATATATATATATATATATAATAATATACTTATATATACCCATATATATATATATATATATATATATAACATATATATATAATAACTCTTTATACTGCTATAATAATAACACTTATGTATAGCCTTATAATAGTACTATATGTGCACCAACCTTAGTAGCCAGCAACCAGTATATGCTATATATATATATATATACATATATATATATAATGCTTAGAAGTTCCCCACTCCCCCTCCTCAAATCATAAATGTCATTAAAGAACTTACCCCATTGGGAACTTGTTTGCTATTGTTCGAAGCTCCCATTGGACTGGGCCTTTGTGCTGGATAGGCACCATTGACACTATGCCGAGGGGTTGGAATTTCAGAAATAGGAG
The DNA here is from genome assembly GCA_015478945.1 of Trachelipus rathkii. Lineage (NCBI taxonomy): Eukaryota > Metazoa > Arthropoda > Malacostraca > Isopoda > Trachelipodidae > Trachelipus > Trachelipus rathkii. The sequence goes on along the minus strand of JABUQX010137572.1, from coordinate 18,234 downwards.
AAGAACTTCCATCGGCTCCAGGACGTTTGTAAATGTTGATTCGAACTTCAATGGCTCTCTGTTGTCGCTTCGCCTCCAAATATTCCCTTCAAAGAGCAAATAAGTAACGTTTACTATGTTAGTCAATTCGTAACGTTAATATAATTTCTACCCACATTCAATTTTATAATTAAATACAAATGAAGAAAAGGATTTATTAATACTTTCAAAAGAATAAATCCAGTAGACATTTTCTGTTTACTAATAAATGCATTTCTTTTTAATAAACAACAACATAAAAATGATTAATAATAAGAGGTATCTTTGGAGAAGTTAATAATAATAGGTACCTTTATAGATGGATTAACAATTGGTACCCCTAAAATAAAACTACTTCTTTTACGTAATATATTATTAATCTTTAGAATTCAAACTTTAGGCCACCTTTGTCTTATAAAAAAAAACTTATAAAAAAAAACAAACCTGTACGTTGGTACTGGGGGATGTGGGCTTAAAGGGGAAGGCGCAACATCTCCCCCATGGTCTGGATTGTGAGGATGAGGGTGTTCTGTGGGTGGAAGGAAACTCATTGGATGTCCGTTGGCCATAGATGTACTTGGAGTTGGAGCTGAAGAAAATGAAGTTGAATCCACTGGAGACCTCTTCCGCGTAGGAGAAACTGAACAGGACCCATCAGGGCCTGTTCTGGCACTGAAACCACACGAAGACATGCAGAGATCGTTGTCACAGCAACGAAGAACATAACATTCATTCGTCGAGATGACAAATTATACAAAATTTGGCATTTGGCAAGGCAAAACCAATATGATGAACGCCTTAAAACTCCCAATTTAATTTTCTTTAAATAAATTAATTTTTAAAAAAGAGTAAAAACTCAAAATTTATACCAAAACCTAATGAACGTTCTAAGGCGTTCAAACACTAAAACGCCTCACCAAAAACTAATAAAATAATAAATAAAAATTGGTGATAACATATAACAAGGAAAACGAAACCGGGATTGCTCTATTTTATGCAGAGGAAAAAAATAATGAAACTTATCAAAATAATTAAACAATATTTTTTATGCATTTCTTCCACGACTGCTATTCTATGACAAAACACAAGGTGAGCATTCTTTATTGTACGTGATTTAAATTATCTAAACAAGGATTTTAAACCCAACACCTGAACTCTAATAGAATAAAAAAAATGCTTTATAAATAAAACTATTGAAATTTTTAATTTTAAGCAAATTTGATGAATAAAGTTCAAAAGAAGGATATAAACTGACAAGGGAAAAAGGCTAAAAGCTGCAAATGAAGCTAATAAAAGTGCAATTTATTTCTCCTAAAACGATTGTGATATTTTGATATGTACAATTATTACTGTGAATTATAAAATCTTTCTAGTACGCTGATCTCTCCTCCTCCTCTCTTCGAAACAAATTTCACAAAAAACAAAAGAACAAAAAACATTAAGAAAGTCGAGAAATTTTTAGTGAAGCATCAGGATGTCTCTTAAGTGCATGGAATATTATAAATTAATGAATTGATTTTTCATTTTTTTTTTCAAAATATACATTTCAAAATATATATATGAATAGACTGCCTAAAATATCCTTTTAACATTATTTTTCTGTAAACAATAATGTCCAATTATTAAAAATAATTTAATGGCAAAAACTGCCTCAAAATAATTTCTAGGGTGACCACCACATTGTAAATCAAAAATGAAGATTTAAAAACGAACAATGTCGAACACACTGAGAACAAAGAGAACTTGTTAACACGTGCAGATAAGTTAAGATAAGATAAGGTAACTTACTGAGTATCGAAAGGTTCTTCAATATTTTGGCTAGCGTTGCTGTTTGATATTTCTTGTCGTAATTTCATTGCCTATTGTAAAAAAATAAAAAAATAAAGACCATCAGTTTAGTTTAATATGAAAGTTATTAGCTTATTACCTAGCTAGCTAATTTACGACAGATTAATATAAAAATATATTAAACAACTTGGCTTAGAAGGGTCGAAATACTTAAACAAACTGGTAACAATTTTGATTTAAATCCTATTGAAAATTTAATGAATTTGATGAATTAAAACAGTTAATAAATAACCATCAAAGAATCAGACTCTCATGCAATCTATTATAAAAATCTTAAGTCAAATTATGAAGCATTAATTTAATATTAATTAAAAACTCTTTTGAACATAATTTTGTAAGAACCCTGCAGTAATTAGAGGAATCTTCGACATGCTCTAATACAAATAACTTGTAAATGATTAAAAAAAACAAAAAAAAAACAAACAGATTATATAAAAAAAAGTGCGAAGCTTTTATTTCCATAATCATTAACAGCTTTCAAAAGCCAAATTATTTTACCTTATAAAATTCATCTTCAAGATTAAAGGATTCTCCAGGACTTAATGTACTAGGAGTGGAATGCCCGCTCAGCGTGTGTTCCGATGAACTACTGTCCATTCTTAAAATACCATTAGTGTGAGAAGCGGAATAATTGCCAATGTTATTACTACCGGAGAGTAAAGGATTGATACCATTTCTGGAAGGTCTGTCGAGTTTCGAATGATGATAGTCCTTGTTCGAGTCCATATTAGAACGCAGAGGATCGCAAAGCTTCGCAAATCAAGTAAAAATTCATTGTTACAAATTAATTATACGTACAAAATACGCATTAAGCAAGCAAAAAAGCAATAATAATAATAATAAAATAATAATAATAATAATAATAATAATAATAATAATAATAATAATAATAATAATAATAATAATAATAATAATAATAATAATAACCTCTTGACTTCCATGCGACCATCTGTTGTCACCATTTTCACTTGTACTGTAACCACTGTCAACAGTACTGCGCTTATGTCGACCATCCAAAAACCCATTGACAAGCCTGTTTTATATATATTATATATATATATTAATATAATATAACTGCTCTTATATATATATATATAACATAACCAACCTAGCTTAATATAACCATATATATATATACCACTTACATATATATACTATATATAGCTTAATAGCAACATAATATATGCTCTGCTTTCTAACTCTTTTAACATATAACTCTATACCTTTGCTCAGCATAGAACTCAAATAACAAAACATGTATATATATATATATATATATATATATATATATATATATATATATACTATATATATATATATATATATATATATATATATATATATATATATATATATATATATTATATAATTTAAAAATTCAAAATATTGATTTCATTATCCCACACCCACAATCCAACCCTTCCACAAAGCGAACATGCTGTTAGTTACTTTAGAACAAGGTTTCTAGAATTAAAAAAAAAAATCAAAAATGCTTCCCAACCAAACGTCAAAAAAAATGATTTTTTTTGTTTTCGTGTTTTTAAATATCAAACAGGGAATTTAATCTAAGCCAATGCAATTTAAATCAGATTTTTGCTTTTTGAACACCATGATCTTATTTATTGTGACTTTAAAATGTAAATAGCCAAGGATCTTCAACACACCTAAAATGGCGCCAATGCGAGAGGAAACTACGATGGGACATTATTTAGTTTTAACACAAAACAAAATGAAAAAAAAATGGTGATTAAAGCAGCGGACTTTGGTAATGATTTTCATGACATCAAAGACTTAAAATGTGAATGTAAAAGTTAAAAAACTCGCTAGAAGAAATCGAAAATTAGGGCTAAAGTCGCTGCGTTTGTTATCGATGTTGACAGTAGTACTGTTCTCGTTATTCCTACTAGTGATAATATCATTGCAACTACTGCTGTCCGAGCTACTAGTAGTGAAGCTGACATGTCTAATGCTCTCTTCGTGTCTTTTTTCTCTAACAGCAGATATTTTACTCGGAACAAAGACAGACCTTCTGTTGTCAAAAGCTTTAGGTTCCTCTGCCTTCAAGAGCGAATCAAAACTACGTCCCATGCGAACCAAGTCGGCTTTCCCTCCTTTACGAGTAAGACTGAGAAGCGTTCAATTAAATTCGTAAGTATAAAAATTCAATTTTAACTGCAATTATTCAATACTGTACTTTTAAACCTAATAAATATTCTAACTTTAAAAATTTTTAATCAAATATTTAGAATAAATTTAATTGGATAATAATAATAATAATAATAATAATAATAATAATAATAATAATAATAATAATAATAATAATAATAATAATAATAATAATAATAATTATTATTATTATTATTATTATTATTATTATTATTATTATTTCAGAGGGCAATGATTTAAATAACAAATATGAAACAAATCAATAGCTTCTCCTTCAGGAATCTTGTTCAATTATTAAATAATAATAATAATAATAATAATAATAATAATAATAAATAGAAGAACATTTAAATAAGTAACAGCGAATCACATTATCATACGTTAAAGCTTTAAACTGCAAATCAAGAATGAAATCATTTTTGCTTAAGAGAATATAAATTAAAAGAGAACTATGTTATTGCTACTTCTACTACAAATAATAATAATAATAATAATAATAATAATAATAATAATAATAATAATAATAATAATAATAATAATAATAATAATAATAATAGGTATAATTTAGTAATACCCATTTTATTGTAATATTACAACCTAATAAACTTCTTACTAAAGGCTGCTCCACACATGCGGAGTTCGCCGAACTCTTTGTCAAATACCCCATATGTGTGTGTGGATCATTTTTGGCAAAGCTTTGCTCATTTGTTTGGTTTGCCAAATACACAAATCTTTTCAGCGTGGAAAAGATTTGTGTATTTATTTAAGCAAACACAAGCACACATGGGGTAGAATGTGGGTAGACGTACATTCGCTTATGAGGAAAAAAACAAATGAAAACCGCAAAGATTCAAAGGGTTTGACAAACTCCCCATGTGTGGAGCCGCCTTAAGAACATTTAATTATTTTTCACTTGACAAGTGCCAATCTACTATTAATTAATTAATTAAACATAAGGGCGTATCAAAATACCTGAAATCGGAAACGGGAGGCATTTTGGTGTACTTCCTCGTCTTCCTAAACTCGACCTCCGACAGTACGCCTCTCTTTTTATCCTCCTTTGCTGCTGACTGGTCCAACCACTTGAAGATGTGAACCCTACCACGCATGCAAACCTTTTTAAATAATAATAATATTAAATTCTGATAAAGGAATATCTATGAAGAGTAAGTTTCATGGAATCATAAAGTTTCATAAAAAAATAAACTAAGATTATTTTGTATTGAAACACCGAAAATATAACAATAATAATAATAATAATAATAATAATAATAATAATAATAATATTATAGATTATTTACTTTTCAAATACAAAATATAATACTTAATACTTTGAAGTTCACTAAAAACAAATCAACATCATGAAAAGAAAAAAAAATTAATAAGGGGTTATCTTCGCTGAAGAGAATAAAAAAAAAATGTTGATAGTTTAAAATTATAATGAAATGGTTCAACTTACATTTGCGGGGGGATGCGAGAGAGGGTTTGCCTCCAAGAGCAGGTCGAGAAGGGAAGACATGAAGCGCAATTCCGTTGGGAGAGAGGAAATACGATTGTAACTTAGGTCCAGACATACCAGTCTCAAGAAACATAGCTCTGTTAGGGGGAAAAATTATAATAAAAAATATTTAGAAAACCATTATACTACTACTACTAACAATAATAATAATATTTAAAAACATTTTATAACACTACTACATTA
>JABUQX010137572.1:0-5000 GCA_015478945.1 Trachelipus rathkii | reverse complement strand
TCAATTTTCTTTTCGCTTTTCAGCAATAACTGCAATTTCATATTAATTTAATTGTTTGTTTTCAATTTTGTTAAGTTATTATAAGTTAAATTATAACAGTAATGCCAAAGACTCTGGGATCCGGAAGAAAACTAGGAAATGAATGGACTGAAGTTCTGAATGTCTAAGGCACCAGCAAAGTAAAATGTAAATATTACAGTGATACAATTAGCAATAAAATTGAAAGAATAAAAGTGCATCGGAAAAAATCTTGTAAGCGCTTGTCATATTCTGGCAAATCTAGTGAATTAAGTGCTAATACAACCGTTGAAAGTATGGATCTTACAGATGTAGAAGAAAGGGATTCTCTAATTTTCGATTGCTGCAAGACATTCAACAAAGAAAACATGGTTATCTGCATCTGACACATCAAAAACAAAGAAATTGTCTTAATATACCATTAAAATGACAACTGCACAAAAAGAAATTTTTATTAAAAATATCATTTTTTTTTATGCTAACGTCTCATTTTTAAGTGTTGAATTGAAGTACTTTGTTGAAATAATACAAACCTTAAGACCTGGTTATCCTCAATATCGAAGAAATCTAGCAGGTCCACTTTTGGACTGACTCATATATATATATATATATATATATATATATATATATATATATATATATATATATATATATATATATTTATATGTATATAGATAACTATATATATATATATATATATATATATATATATATATATATATATATATATATATATATATATATATATATATATATATATACATCTATATATATATAACATATACATATATATATATATCACCAACTATTCTTCATGCTGTATTTAACCAGCAGTAGCCAGCCTTATATACCATATATATATGCTATATATATAATAATAATATATATGTAGCATACATATATATATATATATATGTATAACTTAGTAGTAGCAGCAACCTTAGCCAGTACAGCCTTAATATATATGCCAGCAGTAATATAGCCTTATAATATACCATATATACTGCTACTTTATCAACTATAACTTCATATATGTATATGTAATAATAACTAATAATAATATATATATATACATATTCTTTCTTTCTAATGAATTAAAATGAGTTTATAAACATTTAACTAAATAAAAGTATAATTTCCTAACAATTTCATTTTTGTTTTTACTATTTTTACATGCGCAATTATTCTTAAAAAAATTGAAAAAACCCAAGTGGGCAAAAATAGCAGGTTTTTTTCAAATTGGACATTTGAAAAACTTGGAATTGGGTTTTCGAGATTCGTCTTACTCATGCCAACCCTGGCCAGTTATTGTACAGGGAGGGGGTTTGAAAGTAAGCATAGGGCTGAGTAAGGTTATGGTTGTGAGTGAGGACAGTTCTCGATGTAAAGTTTCTGTTAGATGATGAGCAGCTGGAATAAGTGTCTGAATTTACACAAATAGTCTTATATTTGGATGAAAAGGGAACGAATGATGCAGACTGTAGTAGAAAAGTTAGCTGTAGACTAACTAAGAATGGCTGGAGCAATTTCAATCTTTGTGGATGTAAAGGGATTAAGTCTTGAAGTATGTTAGGGTCTTACATGAAGGTATGTTACCTGTGTTAAAAATATAATGACTAATGAGACTATGGTCTGGAAGTATAGATCTATGAATCCCCTAAGTACAATGTGTTCAGATGGACTTTCTTAAGGGTATAGCATTTAGGTTTAAGAAAATTAATTAAAATGAGAAATGAACACTATATTAGAGAGTTATTATTGGTGTGAAGAAAAGGAGTAAATCAGAAAATAAATGAAATTACACATTGAGATGGATTAGTCATGTGGAAAAGTGGATGATAGTCGGTTGGTTAGCAGATGTATGGTGGTGAGTGTGTGCTGGAAATCGACCAGCTGGGAGACCGAGAAGAAAAAGTGGATTGAGTCAGTAAGGAATGCCTGGAGGAATGTGAGTTTGGAAGAGGCCGAGAAGAAAGGTTCATAATAAGAATGATTCGGGGTTTTGTGAGGGGTAAAAATGTGGCCCCACATAAGCCTGAGAAGATATTGCATTGTGGTATAGGTGGAGTGATATTATGTGGTTGGATTAAAGAGTGGTTGTGGGCAAAACAGTGTGCTTCAACTAAATGTAATACTCATCATAGAAATAATTGAAAGAGTGGTGTCACTGGGGTTCAGTGCTGGGGTAACTATTGTTCCTCATATGCCTATATAAATGAAGACCAGGGACTTAAATGTCAGGTTTCTAAGTTTGCAGATGATACCAAGTGGCTACCTCAGTTAGGAATATTGAAGGATGTAAAAATATTCAAAATGATCTTGATAAACTTTTGGGTGGGAAGATTTTTAACAATGAATTAATGAATTTCTGATTCTTTATCTAGGTTCCTCAAATAAAAGTTTTAACTACGATATGGATGGGGATTGCTGAGTCTGTGGACCAAGAAAAGATTTAGGTGTGATTATAAGCAGTAATTTGTAGTAGCTAATCAGTGTTTGGGAGCAAGAAATAAAAGCTAATAAGATGCTGGGCATAATAAATCATATGATGTTTACAAGAGCAAGGAAGTTATAAGAGAAAACTGTATAATAGCTATGTTAGGCCAGTATTAGAGAATTGTGCACAAGTGCACAAGTTTGAATCCTTTATTTAAAGACAGATTTGCTAGAGAGAGCAAAATGTAGAGACACAAAAGAGTGATTTCTGGGTTTGAGGTTAAAAGGCTATGAGGAGAGGCTGAAGGAGTTAAGGAATGTTTTTCTGTAGAAAGGCAATTTCTCAGAGGGATATGATACAAGTCTACAAAAATATTTACATCTATTTACAATACAGAGACTAATAAATTCTTCTTTAGTAGAGCATGGACAGGAGACCAGGAGATAAGAAAATTAAGAGAAAGCATGCCATCTTGATGTGAAAGCATTCATTCAGCAAAAGGGTTGTTAAATTTTGGTTGTTTGCACAGGAAGTTGTTGAGAACGACTCTCAATTTTAACATTTAAGAAAGGGTTGGATAGGTATATGGATGGTTTGTGTGTGTCATATAGTTTATTTTAGTAAAGCCAAATCTGCGGGTTTTTTTAGTTACAGTAGCTATTAAAGGTTCTTAGCCATGTTACTGTAAGTGTTTAAGGCTTGTAGTGTGGTTGGCGTGTACTTTAGCTATAGTTTTTCTTTTAGTTGTAGACTTTGTTTATACTATGTAAGTTATTGACTAGTCCCTAGGATGCCTTGTGGATTTGCATGAGCATGTTTTAGACTTTGTATATACTATGCAAGTTATTGACAAGCCCTAGGATGCTTTGTGGATTTGCATGAACATGTTGTTTGGTGATTGGTTCTGTTGGTTTGACTGGGACAGTCTTGATAAGCCCATGTGGCTTCTTACTGTCTTTTTATTTCTAATGTTTCTAATGTTTGACGAGATGCCATTGTGAGGGTCTGTTGCGATCCCGTGATGCTCTAAGGTGGATTTTCTGACTGTAACTAGTTCTCACTAAAAGGTATAAAGGGGACGGTAAGGCTGTGCTTAATTTTCGACTTGCGTCATATTCTTCTACTACTTTTCTGCTTCCGGTGCATGTTGGCACTTTACCCCCAGTCTTGGGGAGGGAAGGTGGGTGATGATGACGATATATAAATACAAATACAATACATAAATACAAATGCGAAAAATGAAATAACTATATTTTGAATGTTTTTTTTTTCAAATGCTGTCAATAATTCATCTTTTACTGATAATTTTATAAATGCCCAGTTTTTGGGCGGGCATTTATGAAATGGGCAAATGCCTGGACAAATGCCCATTTTATAAATGCCTGCCCACTGGGCATTTGCCCAGCTCACTATATATATTTAATAATAAAATAATTTTATATATATATATATATATATATATATATATATATATATATATATATATATATATATATATATATATATATATATATATATATAAGATATAATATAATATATATACGAATATATATATATATATATATATATATATATATAGGCTATATACGTAAACAGATACTTACTATTACACAATAATAATAACTATATATATATATACCTATATATATATATATATATATATATATATATATAACTTCCATATAAAATGAGAGAGAGAAAATGAAAGTGTTCATGAGATTAATACATAAAGCTTGTTAAGAAATTAGAAGAGTTAAAAGTTAAAAATGATAAAAAAGAGAAAAAAAACATATATAAATTTAGGTATAGTACGATAACACAATAATATATATATATATATATATATATATATATACTTATATATACTATATATACTATAACATATATATATATATATAGCTATATAACCCAACTTATATAACATATACTATAACTCTATATATATGCTATGTAACCTTCTTATGTATATATTTATACCACCTATATATATATATATGTCCCAACACAGAGAAATATATATATATATATATATATATATATATATATATTTATATATATCACCATATATTAATAACCAACATATCTATATAGTATGTATTATATACGAGTATATATATATATATATATATATAGCCTTATATATATATGCTATATATATATATAATAATATATATATATTATATATATATATTCTTCTTTATGTATATTCTTCATTTCCCATAATATATATATATATATATATATATATATATATATATATATATATATATATCGTATAATATATATACCTGAGTATATATATATATATAACCTATATATATATATAGCATATATATATATATATATATACTTTATATATATATAAATATATATATATATATATATATATATATATATATATATATATATATATATATATATATATACCGTATATATATATATATATATATATATATATATTACCGCTACCCAACCACATAGCATATATAACTCTTCTTACCATGCTCTTCACCTTATATATATATATATATATATATATATATAC
>JABUQX010137571.1:0-5000 GCA_015478945.1 Trachelipus rathkii | reverse complement strand
AAAAAAAAAATTTTATTTCAGTTTCCTAAAACTATTTATGTATCATAGATTCTACTCAGAAGAAATTTTTAACTGACCTCCAAACCTGTGGGCGTTGGCAATCTTGTCCGAAAATAATATATGAAAAACACCGAATAACGTTCTTATAAATACATTGGTAAATATTGTTAGTTGATTTGGGGGGTTTGAAAGCTCATACTAATTTCAAAACATCAGATTGGGTTTTTAAAATATAAATTTTTGACATCAAGCTCAACTATCTACATAAGGTTAAGGTTGTTGTTGTTATATATAAATGTACAAAGTATGTATATATATATATTTAGTTATATATATATATATATATATATATATATATATATATATATATCTATAACCCATAACTATAACTAACTCCCAGGAAGAGTTGCCCTGTCAGCTGAAACCAGTTATGCCTCCTGCCCAAACCTCACAAACTACAAACACCCAGAAAGTCATTTCAACGGTTGTGATGCCAGTCCTCGAGTTAAACATAGGTAGGGTTTTCTGCCCTTTCAGTAGAAAATTCGCCACTTCCCAGCTTCAAAACCGTCTAGAGCTCTCCAGAGGAGCTTGCTTCTAAGCGCATAAGATACCAACGTTGGTCCAAGAGTACCTATGACCATGCGAAGAAGATCTTCATATGTTTTGACCGCGACAGAAACATCCAATCATCAATCTTCATCGTTTTCATTATTATTATTATTATACAATGAAAATTCTTTTTTCTTCTTCCCCTTGACTGCGATGATGAGATGAATACTTTATCCATTATCGACCAAATATTACCTAGAAGTAGATGTAATTATTTGTAATCCAAAATTATAATTAAAATAACTATTTTTAAATTTTTCTTCCTTCACAGAATATTTTAGTGAAAATCATATTATAGGCTGAATAGAAAATTTTGTAGCTCCTCTAAAGTTTTAAATATAATTTTGACTAATTATTATTTTTGATTTTAATTTCCAAATATTTGATCGATTAATTTTTTTAAATGTTCTTTAGTTTGGTGTTTACTTCTAAACAATAAATGGCTTCAATTAATGCATCAGCAACTCTCCTAGAGTTTTCATCTTCTTCAGATCTCTTTATATATTATATATATTATCTCTTATATATATATATAAGGTTGTTGTTGGTTATATATATATATATATATATATAGTATATATATATATATATATATATATATATATATATAAGTATATATATATAAATATATATTGCTAAATATATATATATATATATATATATATATAGGTATATATATATATATATATATATATATATAAATTGAATAAAACTGTCAACTGAAAAGTAATATGACCTGCTAAATTTCAAATGCAATATTTTTTATTTTGTCCCCTGTTAATAACTAAAAATATTTTGCCAATCCTATATCTAGAAGATTCGATGGAAATTTTATTTAGGAGTCAACCCCTGATCTGGAACAGTGTAGATTTATTTTTGATATGTCCCTGGTGAGTGTATAAACATTTTGAATAAGCATCAACTCAGAAAAGTAATATAACCTATTAAATTTCACAGGTATACTTTAATTTTGTTCGTCAAGCAAACATAAGAACACACATTATATTAAACATCCACTGAAGCTCTTTCCAGAGGCGTTATGTTGACCGAAAAATAACTATGGTGAACATCTATTCATAAATGCATAGAGGGTCTGCTAAACTTTTTCGGACACCTTTTATTTTAGCTCATGAATACCGACATTCACTGAAAATATTTTTTTTGAATGAACTCTGGTGACCATATAAACATTTTGAATCTTGTCAAATATCAGATCTCAAAATTGACTCTGGCTCCGGCTCCAGCTCAACAGATTTGGGACTTTTTTGGAAATATTTTGAGATAAAATCTAAAATATATAACTTAAATTTAATTCAATTTAAATTGATAAAAAATTGAAAACAGTTAAGAAATTATATTATTTTGGCTAATGTTTAAATAAAATTAGGAAATCGCAACTTAAACTTATTGATTTAAGCCTCTTACCTTTTAAGCAATTAACAAGTGAGTATAATCCAGAAACATGAAAATTCCGATTAATTTTATAGAAAATGAAACCATGGTAAAGATTAGTAATATTTAGAATGATCTTCTGAGAATTTTGATTAACGGCTTTAACTTGCAAGTTGAAATTATCCTCATTGAAAGTAATCCTATTCCATCCAATTCTCATTTCATTTAGAGGTAATTTGATTTCCTTAGATCCTTTATTCCAGAGCTTAAAGGATGCCTCAAGTTAAATCTAAATCAAACAGTCTTATACGAAGGTAATTTAGATCCTCGTCGTTATTGGCCCAATTATGAGGGATAAAAAAGTCAATTTGTGCAGATTCTCCAAAATATACAAAATTTCTTTCTTTTTCGTATAAACATTCTGAAAAAAATATAAAAACACTTAAAATAAAATTCCAGCCACATCTAGAATACAGATAATATCATCATCAACAATTTAAGGTATATATATTAGTTATTACTATATATACATATGTATATACAGTTGGTGCTAGGTTATATGTTAATATAAATCTGGTGAAAGCCATTATTGGCGGTATATATATATGCTATATATATACTATAGTTATATGCAGATATTATACGGTATATATATATAGTTATATTATTACTATATATATTAAGTTATTATTACAGTATATATATATATACATATATATATAGTTAAGATTTTGGTTATATAATATATATATATATATATATATATATATATATATATATATTTTGCTAGCAATCAACTTACGGGCTGGGCCCGTCTCATCCGGCAGAAAATAAAACAGAATAAAAGCCACCCAAGCCCTAAATTAATGCAAACCTCTCAGTGGTGCAGACGTGAGTTAAAGAAGGGAAAGATTAAATATAGCTGGAAAAACAAGAAAGCAAGGAGTTCCACAGGACAGAAGTAGCTGGAAAGAAAGAGGCAACCACAACGAACAAGTCTGGGTTTTCTAATACTCACGCAATATTCATGTGAGCAAGGCACCCCTTGTAACAAGGGCAGTAAGGGTGGTGGAGATAAGGTAATTACCGATTCGCGAGCAGTCTCCAGGTCACCTCGCCCTATAGAAAAGAGATAGAGTGTCTATTTCTAGTCGCAGTGATTGAGGGCTTCAAGGGAGTTTGAAAGAGGGACAGTTTATTAATCTCTTTTAGCTTTAGACTTAACCCTATCCAGAAGGGTGGAGCCGGAATTCCCCCAAATGTGAGAATACCTGTATACAAGGGCGAATATGTCCTTATATAACTGGAGTAACTGATCAGGAAAAATATTCACGCAATCGAACAGAATTCCTAGGTTCTTTTTGAGGCCACCTTAGCAACCATTGTAATGAGGTTTCCAAAGACAATTTGTTGTTTATGCTGAGACCAAGAATGTTTGTTTGTTATTCACAGGTAGGACGTTAGAGCCGTCGAAGGAAATATGGTTGGGAGGTGTGTTTGAGAGCAAGATGTGCAAAGAGTTTGAATTTTTAAAGATTTGAATTTTACAAGGTTGCGGTGACCCTCACCGGGAAACCCATCCAGATCGGCAAGAATAGAGTCAGAATGCTAAATTTGAGAGAGGCAACCCTAGATGCAAAAGAGGGAGCAGATTTGAAATGAGTAGGAAAATGGAAGTTGAGTCTTCGACATAACAGTGAACAGAGTTATAAGTACAGCTGAGGAGATCGTGGATTTGAAACGTAGGAATAAAGTTGGAGATAAACAGAACCTTGGGGGAACACCACTGGGGCTAACAGGAAAGGAGGAAGAAGGCGATCCATCAACGAGTGCTGATATGGAGCGATCGGAGAGAAAAACTAGACAAGAGTGCAAAGAGAAGGAGGAAATCCAAAGAATTGAGCTAGAGAGCAGTGACGCGTACCATCCCGGTCAAAAGCTTTGGATATGTCAAACGCCACCAGGCAAGACTCCCAGTCCTTAAGAGCAGAAGACCTTAAGTCAGTTAGATAGGAAAGTATGTCACTAGTTGACCTCGAATGTCGAAAGCCATACTGATGATCAGAAAAAGGAGGAGAATAAGACTCAAATGATCCATTAAGAGAGAGTTAAGAAGAGTTTCAAAGATTTTAGATAGAATACAAGTGATAGCTATAGGGCGATAGTTTGAAGGATCAGAGTGGCTTCCTTTTTTCGGGATTGGTTGAACATATGCTAGCTTCCAGCAATGAGGAAAAGTATTAATATTAAGACATAAAGAATAGAGTTGAACGAGGACAGGCGCCATTGGGACAGAAGCACACACTCCTCAAAAACACAGTGAATGCCATCTGGAGCCAATTAGCCTTCCAGCGTTCATAAATCCCAGAATCTTATGCACACGATCATGTGGATCAGTTGCAAAGACATGAAGGGGAAACCTGAGCTGAGAAAGGCTAGAGAAGTAAGAGTGAGGGATGCCAGAACCGGGTCCAGGGTAGAAACATTAGATGAAAAGAGGAGGCCGGAAGAGATTGGCCTTTTCATAAGGAGAGTTAGCTAAAGAACCGTCAGAGCGAATAAGGGGAGGAAAGGCCGATTTACAAAAGTTGTTAGAGATGCTTTTTTGGCAAGAGGCAAGAAATTTTTATCAGTGGAGAACCAAACAGGTTGGCGCCCTTTCTTTTCGTGAAAGCGCTCTTTTAGCCCGTCGAAGGCACAATCCCCGCAACGATTCCGAGAATGAAAATTAGCAGCGGGATAGGATAACAAGAGTTTTTCCATGCCCGATACGCAATGCCTCTCTCCTGGTGCGAGAACAAGATCCATCGAACCATGGATTGAGAGAAAGATTTAGCGTTGAATATATATATATATATATATATATATATAGTATATATATATATATATATATATATATATATATATTGGAAGTGGCGCAATTGAAAACGCAGAAAGCGTTTAATGATAAATGCGAAAACGGTTAAACACCCAAATCCGATGCTGAACGAAGTAAC
>JABUQX010137570.1:7500-13461 GCA_015478945.1 Trachelipus rathkii | reverse complement strand
CCTCTGGGTAGGTGTTTATACGTTTTCGCATTTATGTTAACACCGCGTTTTTGTGCATACTATGGATCAGCTATGTTTGTACTAATAAGAATTAGTTAATTAGGGGACTTGGATGGAGAGGAAGGTGATACGGAAGGAGGTGGTAGAGTAAGAGTGAAGTTTAGTGTGAACAAGTTAATGGGATAAGTATGTAAGAGATGCTCACCAAGTAAATCAGTAAATGTGAACAAAGTGTAAACTGAATAAATCTGGAAGCAAATGAAGGAAGCAATTGTTAGCAATTAAGAAGTATATTGGGTGTGTTAAAAGTAGGCTAAGAATGTTAACAGTAAAAGGTGTGGTGGAATGAGGTGATGCAAGCGGTTCAAGAAATGGCGTGGTTAAGATATACTTTCAAAGCAAACAGTGAAGTTTCAAAGAAAGATGCTTGGGAATTATATAGGAGGAAAAAAGGAATATAAAGATACATTAAGAGAAAAAAAGAAGTCGTGAACAGTTTAGAGGAGGACAGATAGGACACCTGAGAATAGGAAGCTCTTCTCGAAGGAAGCATAAAATGTTAAGAATAAATGGAATCTACATAGAATAATGAATGGGGATGATAGGTGTTTTGTAATTGATGAAATGGCTGTGAGTGGAGTGTGGTCAATCACAAATCGAAATCATATAATATTATGATAATGAAGAGGTGATAATGACTGGGTGTGGGTTGTTACATTTTTTAAAAGAAGGAAGATGGGTATTTTAGGGATGAGGTTGTTAGTCAAAGAGGAGGAAATGGGTTGATTGAGAAAGTTCTTGAAGAATGGTAAATCTGGGTATAGATAAATTACTGGTGAAATGATCAAGAACGGAGGCAAGATGGTGATTGATTGGATCTTAAAGTTGTGTAACATTTTATGGAGAATTGCTGTTCCAAGGGATTGGAGGATGGCAGTAATAGTACATATATAAGGGTAAGGGCGATAAAGGGAACTGTATAAATTATAGAACCTTTAGTTTATTAGGTATTTGTAGGAAGGAGGCTATAATACTGGGTGTTTGGTCCAGAAAAGAGTGCGCCACATGTGACTGAAGGACGATTGGTGAAGAACAAGGTACGCATTTAAGAGTAGTAGAGGATGTGTGGATCAAATCTTTACATTGGAAATAAATGATAGAAAAGGAAAATGAGGGAGGAAGAATAAGTGTATTTAGATTTTATGGATTTACAACAGGGGTATGATAGGGTTGGTTAAAGGGAAGGTCTATGGCAGGTGTGAAGTGATATAGTGTTGGTGATAGGCTTCTAGGTCGTTAAAAGGTATGTATGGGCGGTGGGAGCTGTAAGAATAAATGGACAAAAGTGATTGGTTTTTATAGTACTAATATTTGAATTGAGGCAGAGTTGTGTTATGTCTCTGGTTTATTCAATTTGTATATGGATGAGATTATGAAAGAATTGAAGGGTGGTGACCAGGAAATGGTGTTTGAATGATGGAGATGAAGCGGAGAGGTGCCGTACAACATAGAGCAACGAGGATGATTTCTGGTTTTGTGGGTAAGAGCTCTAGAAGGTTTGAGAAAAGATTGGTAGAGATTTGGCAGGGTGTAGCAGGAAGGGTGTAAACATATGATAAGAGTTAGGTTATGGTTGAGTGAGGGACAGTCCTACTGTGGTCAGAAGTTTTCGTGTTAGATGTTGTGGCCCAGCTGGAACAAAGAATATCTGAGTTTAAATATTTAGGGTATGTGTTTGGATGGAGACGGATGATGCAGAGTTTGGTAGGAGGAAAGTTTCTGAATGGAAGGTGAATTTTGTGTGTCTGGTGAATGTATACAAAGAAAGGACTTCTGATTTTTTAGTGCACTTTAGGGTCTTACATGTGTGGTATATTTGTTACCTGTGTTATTGTATAGTAGTGAGACTATGAACTCTGGAATAAAAAGTATAAATCTATAGAACAATGTGTTCAGACTAGACAATCTTAGAAATTTAGCTAACTAGGTGTGAGAAAAGAGAATTGATAAAATGAGGAATGAACAACACATTAGGAAGTGTGAAAAGGGAACAACAAGGAATAAATGAAAGTATGTTATTATGGTTAGTTTTGGTCAAATGAAAAGGATGAATGATAGTCAGTTTTAAAGCAGATGTATAGTGGCGGAGGTGTGTGTTGAAAACCACGACCAGAAGCTCAGTCCCTGGAGAAAAAGTGGATTGAGTCGATACCAACAGATGTATGAGGACAGAAATGTGGGGTTGGCAGGGCGAGAATAAATATATGATTTCGAGAGAGAGAATGGCTGCTTGAGGTTTGTGAGGGGGGTATGGTTGCTGGGCCCACCTGGGTCAAGGATGAACCCTTAGACTGATGATTTACCATAGTGAGGGATGCGTCACAGTCCAGTAGGCCTATGATTGGATTTTCCTGACTGCGACGGGTTCTCACTTGAGTACAGAGGGGGCGGTGAGGCTGGGCTTCTTTTCGACTTTGTCATATTCTACTTTTTTCTTTCTGATGCATTACCACACCTAGTCTTAGAGGTAGATGAAAAATATATACCATATATATATATATATATATATATATATATATATATATATATATATATATATACCATGCTCTCTCCTCATATATATATATATATATATATATATATATATATAATATGTAATATGTATATATAATATAATAATATGTAATAATAATAATAATAATAAATCAGATCATGCTCTTGTTAAATGTAATAATTATATGCCTAGAGCACTAATAAAACTTTATTAAGGACTAAACTCCTTTATATATTGTATACCTCTTCTATTTATTTACCATTTTAATGCTAAATGCCCTAAAAAGACTTACTAATATATGAAAAATAAATTAATTTAAAAAAACAAAAAAAATAAAAATTTTGGCCTTTTGGTCTTTTTTTTTTAAAAACGTGTTTTTTTAAAAAAACAGACAGTTTTGACCGGAATTCCCGTACACCTCTAATATATATATATATATATATATATATATATATATATATATATATATATATATACTTATATATATATATATATATATATATACTCTATATACTATATATATATATATATATATATATATATATATATATATATATATATATGCGATTAATTACGATTGCCTTTTTTTCTAAATTTTAGTTGCAGTGCGATTAGGCTGTGAACTCTGGTGCGGTTCGGTAAGATGATGGGTGGAGCGGTGCGGTGCGCAAAATTCCGGTGCTCGGCCAACACTAATCCCAACCCTAATCTTGCTAAATATTATTGTATTGAAAGTTAAAATATTTTGGCTTCAACCTTTGTATTGCCTAATTTGTTGTATTGTTAAAATGTTAATATTTTTTTTTTATATGTTTTTTTAGAATTCTTCTAGAAACTTTCAAACCCAATTATTTGAAAGACGGAAATCTCGCTTGCCTTTCAATACAGCTATTCATTTTGTTCCTAAGGAAGAGGTAATTATGTTGTGTGGTTTACAATGGAATTATTAAATAGGAAGTTTTTAGGTTTAGAACTTTGTAGAGCATCAGTAGCTATGAACAGAGCTGTATTTATGATACAGGCAAACTGGGCAGTTGCTCAGGCATCAGATTTTAGGGCTGACAAATTGCTTATCATGTGATCATTGATAAATGAGGGATGAAAAACTGATGTAAAATTTAATGCCTTTTGAAGTAAACTTTTTAAAGTTCAAAAAGAAAATATCCAAATTTTATAATTATATCTTATCTGAAAGTGAAATATACTTTTAATTGAAAATTTCTTTTGTCACTATCTATTTTTTTGTGTAGAAGGTTTCAAAGAACAACGATTTTTCCTCTTAAAGCATTTATTTTCATCTTGTAAGGGAAAGGAGGGGGACAAATATTTTTACGAATTAGTGGCAGAAGAACAAAATATGAGCCTAGTTTGACTCTAAATTATTAGATTAAAGCAAGTTTGCTTGCTTTTCATATCGTTGTTAATTATGACTTTTAATCCAATGTGGCAGATTTATGAGTTTTCTGCTTTTTTTATGCCAACTGCAATCAAATTCTAAGGGCTTTTATAGTATACTGATTAGTCAATTAACAATAGGCTTGCCCATCACTGATTTTTCTGAAGGAATGAAAAGTAGATTACTACATGATCCTTGAAGGATCAGCTTTTTAATAATTTGTATGATTTATTTTATTTTCATGTACGATATTACTTCAAAGTATGTAGTTGAACTGTTGATTTTGGTAAAGGAAAAATAAATGCTTAGAGACACAGAATTTGCTTTTTAGTTCATTTATTTAGAAGAACGTTTAATAACTTTGAACTACCATGCGACCAAATATTTGACACATGCTAATGTTATTAAATTAAAAGCAATCTAATTTTTTATACAGAGTTTGGTAATACGAAAGGAACTTAAGAAATTATATTTTAGAATTTTGTAGTTTTATTTGGGTGATGCATTAAAGTTTGTGAAGTCTAGAGAGGTAGAAAGGAGTCTGATTGATTGAATATGTAAGTTTCAAATTAAGTTTCATGTTTGTAAATTTACTTTTGAGTTCATATAGGCTGTGACAGTAAACGACATTATCACACAAGTTTAATAATTGAAGCAATGTAGAACTGAATCGTTACTAATTAGGGACTTCAAGATCATAAAATTGTTTTTTGAAAGCTCTTCTGAAATCCCTCATTTAAATTTGTGTAATTAAGTTTGCCAGTTAAAAGCAAGAAATTCATGCTTTGATACATACATAACTTATTTTAACTAGAATTTTTTTCTTCATATATTGTTATTCAGCAGTTTTTTCTTCATTAACACAAGTATACTTTTGTTAAAAGAACCTAGTATTTGTAATTTGGGTGATGAAAATTTTACTATTTTTGTTTCAGGCTTGGGTTGTTGAAAGGTTGGGGAGATACCACAGAACATTAGATCCTGGATTTAATTTTCTATTTCCCCTCATTGACTCTGTTAAATATGTTCACAGTCTAAGAGAAGTTATGATGCTTATACAAAAACTACCCACTGTTACTAAGGGTAAATGTATAATATACTAATTTTTTTGAACATTTTATTTTATAGTATTTTATTTTCAAGTATTTGAGGAGTAAAACGTATGGTGAATTAGTAAAGCATAATTTTATTTCAATGTGCATAATTTATTTTTGTTTTTGTAGATTTGGTTCCTTTGGACATAGATGGCCTCTATGTATATCAGATTTTTGATCCTTACAAAGCTAGCTATGAAATACACGAACCAGAATTTGCTTTTCCTCAGTTAGCTCAGGAAACTATGAGGTAATTTAAAAGTTTCCCAATGTTTTCTTTTATATATAAAATTTAGTTTTAACTAGATTGCCTGGGTATCTATACAGAGTTAATAGAATTATTTTGCATACAAGAAATACAATAAATAATTCAAACAAATCTTTGATGATTTTAAATCTTTATAAAATCATTTTGTTTTAAGTTTTATTTAAATGTTCTTAAATTTAAAATTATCATGCAAGTGCATTTTAACTTTGCTTCATTTTGAGTGATATAACCTTCTACCCTTTCATTGACACTCGTGGGTGATGTTAAGTATGAAACAGTAGTCAAATAAGTCTGATTAAATTTCTCAGATACGAAGCACCAGTAGGTTACCTGAAGTCTACTGAAGCTAAAGAGATCACCGAAGTTTCTTGTTGATCTATGTTTAATAAATATAGAGGTTTAATTGATTAAGATATTCGGGATTGAGATAAATATTTAATCTTCGCACTTAAATTTTACTCTGGTGATACAACAAAGGTAGATCCAACTTGGCTCTAAAGTGCACAAACAAAATTACTGCAAATGTTTTTATCTCAAAATTTGTAATTATTATGAAGGTCAAGACAGCCTTTTGAACTAAATACTATTACGCTAGTTATTCTACTGAAAGATATAAAATAATAAATACACATAAAACACGATTATTCAC
>JABUQX010137570.1:0-2500 GCA_015478945.1 Trachelipus rathkii | reverse complement strand
CACTCACTGTTATTTATTCATTTAGATTTAGTTATATTTAATTTTTTTTTTCACAATTGCATTGTTAATACCTTTTTTTAATCTGTGTTTTTTTTTTATTTTTAATTTAATTTTTTTTTTTTTAAGTTACCTAGTAATATTTACCTGTAAAATATACTTTATTTTTAAAAATATTCTTTTAGAATAGTAGGGTCATAGGTTCATCTTTCATAGGTTAGATTATTTATGGTTACATATATCCTTCCACTCAGACCTTTTTACAAATAGTACTCTATCTCGTGTTCATTTTCATAAAGAGCATCAGAAATGTGTATATTCATGGTTACATAATATAATTCTGTCATTTCATAGAATGTGTATGAATATAAATCTTGTGTTTCATTAAATATGTGTGGTATGAAATATATCCTATGTTTCACAGAATGTAAGTAACTTCTTTCATGACGACATGAGTGTATGAATATATCTTTGTATCAATCAAATCGTGTTGTGTGACAAAATAATCTTGGTTTCTGTATAGAATTATGGAAAGTTTAATCTTAAATTGTTTCACTAGAAATGATGATATGATGGGAATAATCTTATTTGCATAGAATGATATGAATAATACTTGTTTCAGGTTGGAAGTGATGTGATGAATAATCTTGTTTCATAAAATGTGTATGAATAATCTTGTTTCATAGAATGTGTATGAATAATCTTGTTTCATAGAATGTGTATGAATAATCTTGTTTCATAAAATGTGTATGAATAATCTTGTTTCATAGAATGTGTATGAATAATCTTGTTTCATAGAATGTGTATGAATAATCTTGTTTCATAGAATGTGTATGAATAATCTTGTTTCATAGAATGAATAATCTTGTTTCATAGAATGTGTATGAATAATCTTGTTTCATAGAATGTGTATGAATAATCTTGTTTCATAAAATGTGTATGAATAATCTTGTTTCATAGAATGAATAATCTTGTTTCATAGAATGTGTATGAATAATCTTGTTTCATAGAATGTGTATGAATAATCTTGTTTCATAAAATGTGTATGAATAATCTTGTTTCATAGAATGTGTATGAATAATCTTGTTTCATAGAATGTGTATGAATGAATAATCTTGTTTCATAAAATGTGTATGAATAATCTTGTGTCATAGAATGTGTATGAATAATCTTGTTTCATAGAATGTGTATGAATAATCTTGTTTCATAGAATGTGTATGAATAATCTTGTTTCATAGAATGAATAATCTTGTTTCATAGAATGTGTATGAATAATCTTGTTTCATAGAATGAATAATCTTGTTTCATAGAATGTGTATGAATAATCTTGTTTCATAGAATGTGTATAAATAATCTTGTTTCATAGAATGAATAATCTTGTTTCATAGAATGTGTATGAATAATCTTGTTTCATAGAATGTGTATGAATAATCTTGTTTCATAGAATGTGTATGAATAATTTTGTTTCATAGAATGAATAATCTTGTTTCATAGAATGTGTATGAATAATCTTGTTTCATAGAATGAATAATCTTGTTTCATAGAATGTGTATGAATAATCTTGTTTCATAGAATGTGTATGAATAATCTTGTTTCATAGAATGTGTATGAATAATCTTGTTTCATAGAATGTGTATGAATAATCTTGTTTCATAGAATGTGTATGAATAATCTTGTTTCATAAAATGTGTATGAATAATCTTGTGTCATAGAATGTGTATGAATAATCTTGTTTCATAGAATGTGTATGAATAATCTTGTTTCATAGAATGTGTATGAATAATCTTGTTTCATAGAATGTGTATGAATAATCTTGGTTCTTTTTAAGTATCCTAGTCTGCTAAGGTTTGAATAATCTTGTTTCATAGAATGTGTATGAATAATCTTGTTTCATAGAATGAATAATCTTGTTTCATAGAATGTGTATGAATAATCTTGTTTCATAGAATGTGTATGAATAATCTTGTTTCATAGAATGTGTATGAATAATCTTGTTTCATAGAATGTGTATGAATAATCTTGTTTCATAGAATGTGTATGAATAACTTGTTTCATAATAATGTCGTTTAACAAGAATTACTTCTTTATTTCATATGAACTGTGTCATTGAATAATCTTGTATCCATAGAATGGGTATTGAATAATCTTGTTTCATAGTGATAATGAATGATCGGTTGCTTCATTCAGTTGAGTATGAATAATCTTGTTTCAAATAGAATAGATGTATGTTTTAGAAAATAACCAAATCTTGTTTTATTCATAGACATGCAAATATATTATCTCTGTTCTCATTTGTTAGATATGTTTCATGAAATAACTTGTTCATACGAGATCAGGATGTTGTAGTGACATAATCTCTGTTCATAACATGTGTATAGTAATAATCTAAGTGATATAGTGAATCGTTCGATGTAATATGAGACATATATTAGATCTAATGTTGATCACTGCAGTGGCTCTTCTCCAGAGGTGTGAGTGGTGCTATCGCTAACTCTCCTCTCTC
>JABUQX010137569.1:0-13142 GCA_015478945.1 Trachelipus rathkii | reverse complement strand
AAATTTAAATGTAAAAACTTGTGTTTTTATACTTATACTAATAATTGTGCATTGTTGATCAAAAATATTATAAACCCATCCTGAAAAGTATGTTAGTTCAATTTTAGGATTTAGCATTTAGTTTGTGTTCCCAACACTAAAGGTTGTTTACTGCATTTAATCCTATCATAGATAACTAATTGTCAAAACAAATTTTAAGGATAGTTACTAGTCATATAAATTAGTTAAATTTCAACGCAGTAGAATTATATAAAGTTATAATAACTTCTTATTCATCCTGGTTAAACTTAGGGAGTTCCGATTCGTAAGTTTTTAATGGGTAATAATTTTAAATCATTAGAGATTTAAGAATTTATTTATAGTAGCTTTGACTTAAAGAAATTTTATTTATTTTTTATTTTATTTTTAACTAGTTCCATTGATCCACATTTTGTCACATCATGCAAAAATTTTATCATCCTAACAACGACGATCGAGTGTTCTTCGAAGCGTAGAGATATCGATGCAATCAGACTAGTTTGGGCCTCTCTCTCGCAACGTTATCCTTTCGATTTAGAAAGTAGTACCGTGTCGTGCAACGATCGAGATGTTCCTATTCTTTTTAAGGACCCAGTTACTGTTTTATTACATATGGTCTTAATGCTTCCCTTCTCATCAGTTAAAAGTTAGTATTTGACATATATATATATATATATATATATATATATATATATATATACTATATAATAATAATATATAATATACTATATATTTGTATATTCGACCTAGTTATATATATATATATATATATATATATATATATATATATATATATATATATATTTTTTCTTTCTTTCTTCACCTTCCTCTTTCCCCCAAGATTGGGGGTAAGGTGCTGTACAAGCATCGGAAAAGAAAAGCAGTAGGAGAACCAAACGTCGAAAAGAAAGCCCAGCCTTACCGCCCCCTCTGTACCATTAATTAGTGAGAGCTCGTCACAGACAGAAAATCCACCCTAGAGCATCATGGGACCGCGACGGACCCTCACTATGGTAAATCGTCAATGTAAGGGTTCATCCCCTGGCCCAGGTGGGCCACAACCATGCCCCCATACAAAACCCCGCCATTCTCTCCTATCATGCACCTTTATTCTCGCCTCTGCCAAACTCACATTTCTCTCCTTCAGACATTCGTTCACCGACTCAATCCACTTTCTCTTCGGTCTCCCAGCCGGTCGGTTCCCAACACACTCACCACTATACATCCGCTTAACCAACCTACTATCATTCATCCTTTCCACACGACCAAACCATCTCAACATACTTTCATTTATTCTCTCATTTTTCCCCCTTTCTTCACACCACACCACTCTCCAATACTTCATTTCTCTCTTTATCAATTCTTCTCACACCTAGCACACCCCTAAGATTGTCCCATCTGAACACATTGAACTTTAGATCTATCTTCTTAGACCATAATCTCACTACCATACAATAACACAGGTAACAACATACCCTCATGTAGACCCTAGCACACTCAAGACTTAGTCCCTTTGCATTCACCAACGATTTAATTGCACCAACCACCTTCCTGCCATTCACAACTTTCCTACACTACACTCTGTATCATCCGTTCCCTTCTCATCCAACATATACCCTAAATATTTAAACTCAGACACTTGTCCTAGCTGCTCACCATCTAACATAACTTCACACTGAGGAGTGTCCTCACTCACAACCATAACCTTACTCTTATCCACATTTTTTCAAGCCCCTCCTTTCACACACCCTGCCAAATCTCTCTATCAATCCTCTCAACTCTCTTCAGATTCGCCACACAAAGAACCAAATCATCTGCATATAATAGGTAGGGCACCCTCCACTCAACTCCATTCTCCACCATTCTAACACCATTTCCTGCCATCCCACCTCAAATTCTTTCATAACCCCATCCATATACAAATTGAATAACCAAGGAGACATAACACAACCCTGTCTTACTCCGCTATTAATCCTAAACCAATCACCATTGACACCATTGACACCATTTATTCTTACACACGCTTCACTATCGTCATACATACTTTGATTCCATTCAGAAGCCTACCACCAACACCATATATCACTAACACCTGCCACTGCTTCCCTATTAACTCTATCATACGCCTGTTGCAAATCCATAAAACCTAAATACAATTTATTCTTCTTCTCCCTCATTTTCTCAATCATTTGTTTCAATGTAAAGATTTGATCCACACATCCTCTACCACTCCTAAACGCACCTTGTTCTTCACCAATCAGTCCCTCAGTCACTCGACGCACTCTTTCGACCAAAATACCAGCATATACCTTCCCTACAACACTCAATAAACTTATTCCCCTATAATTTCTACAGTTCCCCTTTTCTCCCTTACCCTTATACAAGGGTACTATTACCGCTCTCCTCCAATCCCTTGGAACTATACCCTCCATAAACGCTTTATTACACAACTTCCAAATCCAATCAATCACCATCTCGCCTCCGCTCTTGATCATTTCACTAGTAATTTCATCTATACCTGCAGATGTACCATTCTTCAACTTTCTCACCCTACCCATTACCTCCTCCTTACTAATAACCTCATCCCAAAATACCTATTCCTTCTTGCACCATCAAAACCGCACACATTCACTAACACCTCATCATTACTGTTAATATTGTGCAGATTATCGAAGTGTTCTTTCCACACTCCCCTCACATCCATTTCATCAGTTACAAAAGCACCATCCCTATTCATTATTCTAAGCAGATTCCCCTTATTCTCATTCTTAACCTTTCGCGCTTCCTTCAGAAGAGCCTCCTATTTCCTTGTGTCCTCATTCATCCTCCTTCCAAACTGTTCATTTACCTCTTGTTTTCTCCTACGTATACACCTTTTAGTATTTCTTTTTTCCTCCTTATATAATTCCAAGCATCTTTCTTTTGAATCTTCATCATTTGCTTTTAGTACATTCAACCACGCTTCTTTTTTACCTTTAACCGCTTTCATCACCTCTTCATTCCACCATTCGCTGTTAACATTCTTACTTCCTACTTTAGCACATCCACACACTTCCTTTTGCACTACTAACAATTGCTTCCTTCATTTGCCCCAAGATTTATTCAGTATCAACTCGTTCACATTCAACCGATTTACTAGCGAGCGCTCTTACATACTTATCCTTATTATCTTGAACACTCCCAACCTTTCATTCTTAATTTTACCTACTTCCTTTCATTATCACCTTCCTCTCCATCAAGCCCCCACTATCAATTTTACATAGAACAACATAATGATCCGATAATCCCATTCCTAAACCCTAACTGATTTAACATCAACACATACTTCAACATCTCCTTCTTCACCAACACTAAATCAATCATACTTTTCACTGATACCATCTCTACCTACACCAACTCTAGTATATGGATACTCTTGTGTTTAAAGAGAAAGTATTACTTACACACATACCTCTCTCTTCACAAAAATCAATCACCTTCCCTACCATTCTCATTTTCTCCACCACCCCCAAAACCACTGTGCATATGCCATCCCTTTTGATCACCTATCAGCCATTCAGGTCCCCCAAAAACTATCAATCTGAAGCTCCTACTCACCCCATCCAGGTATCATTCAGGGTGTAAAAAATCATTACTCTCTTCAGTTTCCTCAGATGGACCATACGTCACAGCCACATACCTTGACCTTTTCAAACTCAAATTTAACCATTAAATTCTGGGACTCACACAATCAAAGTCTACCATAGCTTCATACCACAGGTCACTCATCAAAATTACAACTCCTCTCCCTCTCTCATTCTCTTCCACACCAGCACCCACACATTTCGCACCACACCACTCATTTTCACCATTTCCTTTCATCTTTGTTTCGGTCACAGCGAGCAAATCAAATTTGCCCTTTCTAAATACATCCATCACCTCTCTCCTCTTCTCCTCAACATTTATTCCTCTGACATTCCATGCACCCATACGATTCATACAATTTCGCCGAAAGTTAGAAGGTCGTTTACGGCGATCACGACCTTCTCCGAGGCCTGCATTAGCATTCCTGGCAGAAATAGATGGTAGTAGGCAGCCAACCCAACCACCGCCCCTTAGTCGACTTCTACGACACACAGGACATACGATGTGGGCAATACTTTTTCCACTACACAGGGATATGAGTAGTAGGGATGTCTGTAGGATGTTGTCTAGAAGAGTGGGTGTGTACTTTAAGTATATGTATATGATATGTGGATAAATGGTGGTTGTAATATGTTGCCTGGAGGATGAGTGTGTGAATATATATATATATATATATATATATATATATATATATATATATATATATATATATATATATATATATATAACTCTCATATATATATATATATATATATATATATATATATATATATATATATCTTTATATATATATATATATATATATCTATATATATATATAACATAACAATAATATATATATATATATATATATATATATCACAATGTAACAAAAAAAGATTTTTGTTTCTTCTGATTTTTATTGTTTTTATTCAGTTTTTATGCAGATTCCAAATATATTTTTAGTTTTTCTTAGCATCGACCGTTTTTGTGTTACGACGGCAGGAAGTAATTATTTTTGTATGGTGGTTACAGTTACAAAAAAAAAAAAGAAAAATTTTTTTCTTTCTTCCGATTTTTTTATTGTGTTTTATTCAGTTTTTATGCAGATTCAAATATGTTTTAGTTTTCTCTAGCATCAACCGTTTTTGTGTTACGACTGCAGAAAGTATTTATTGGCATCTTCTCATTTTATAGGGTCGTTACCCGCATCTCGCTGAGTAAAAGTCAGTTATTCCCAAGCACTAAAAACCATATTTGAGGCTACCTCATACGAACAAAAATAATAAAAAAAATCAGAAGAAACAAAAAAAAATTATTTTTTGTAACATTATTTCCTCATATAAATGAGATATATCTTAGTCGTCAACTATAGAGAAAACTAAAACTGAAGATCTGCCTCGCTAATAAATCGAAGCATTATTATTTTTTGTAACGGTAACCACCATACAAAATGAGATGCCAATAATACTTCCTGCAGTCGTAACACAAAAACGGTCGATGCTATAGAAAAACTAAAAACATATTTGAAATCTACATAAGAAACTGAATAAAAAACAATAAAAAAATCAGAAGAAACCAAAAAAATTTTTTTTTTGTAACGGTAACCACCATAAAAAATGGGATGCCAATAAATACTTCCTGCCGTCATAACACAAAAACAGTCGATGCCAGAGAAAAACTAAAAACATATTTGGAATCTACATATAAAAAACGGAATAAAAAACAAAAAAAAATCAGAAGAAACATTTTTCTTGTTACATATATATTATATATGTTATATATATATATATATAGTATATATATATATATATATATATATATATACTGCTATATATATATATATAACATATATATGCTGCTGCTCTGCATAATATATACTCTGCTGCTGCTGCTGCTATGTATATATATATATATAACATATATATATAAAAACTTCCCTGCTGCATGCTTTATCCCCTATGCAGGGGTAACACGGGGGGACCACAGAATCGAACTTTAAGGCCGGCTATCCCAAACCAGCGCCACCAACATGTTCGCAGTCGATTCTTGCCCCCCAGGTAGATAAAACTCTAACTGCTACGCAGAGGATTTAATTCAGCGTCACTCTCGTATGAAGGCGGCGATATTCCTCCTGCGTCACGAGGTGTATATTTATATATATAATATAATATATATATATATATATATATATATATATATATATATATGTATATGTATATGTATATATATATATATATATATATATATATATATATATATATATATATATATATATATATATATATATATGTTATATATATATATATATATATATATATATATATAACATATGTATATATATATATATATATATATATATATAACTATGTATATATATATGCTTATAATATATATATATATATATATATATATATATATATATATATATTCGGTAAAGGAGCGTTTGAAGGAAAGTTATGTAAATTTGGTTGAAGTTTGAAGAATGGTGCATACTAGGAGTGAATGGCAGGGTTTTGTGAAGGGGTAGGGTTGTGGACCTGGCCATAGGATGAACAACATTGACAGATACCACAGTGGGAAATCTGTCGTGTTGTTGTGAAGCCTTAGGGTGGATTTTTTGTCTGCGACAGGCTCGCACTTTAGGATATGACGGGAGGGTATGGGGAGCTTTCCTTTCCACTTACATAATGTTCCCCTACTTAACTATTGTTTCCGGTGTATGTTGCCCACCATAGTCCTAATCTTTCATCGCAAGGGCAGGAAAGAAAGTATGTTCGTAGATGTATAGAGATACGTTTTTTTTTTTTTTTTGCTTACTAAAAATATATATATATATATATAAAGAAATATATATATATATATATATATATTATATATATATATATATATATATATATATATATATATATATATATATATATATATATATATATGCAGGCATAGATGGAATTACTGGTGAAATGATCAAGAATTGAGGCGAGATGGTGATTGAATGGATTTGGAAGTTGTGTAACAAAGCGTTTATGGAGGGTATAGTTCCGAGGGATTGGAGGAGAGCAGTAATAGCACCCTTATATAAGGGTAAGGAGGATAAGGGGAACTGTAGAAACTATAGGAGAATTAGTTTATTGAGTGTTGTAGGGAAGATATATGCTGGTGTTTTGGCTGAAAGAGTACTTTGAGTGGCTGATGGACTGATTGGTGAAGGACAAGGTGCATTTGGAAGTGGTAGAGGATGTGTGGATCAAATTTCTACATTGAAACAAATGATTGAGAAAATGTGAGAGAGATGAATAAATTGTATTTAGGTTTTATGGACTTGCAACATGTGTATGACAGGATTAATGGGGAAACTCTGTGGCAGATGTTAGTGACATATGGTGGTGGTGGTGGTGGTGGTGGTAGACTTCTGAATGGAATCAAAAGTATGTATGTATGACGATACATGTATGTAAAAATAAATGTAGTTGAAAGTGATTGGTTTAATATTAGTAGCGGAGTGAGGCAGGGATGTATTATATCTCCTTGGTTATTTAATTTGTGTATGGATGGGGTTAAAAAAGAATTAGAACGGGGTGGCAGGGGTATTTGTTAGAATGATGGTGAATGGAAGTGAGTAGAGGGTCCCCTGCTTATTGTATGCGGGTGATTTGGTTTTGTGTGGTGAATCTGAACGGAATTTGAGAGGTTTGGTAGGATGTGTAAAAGGGGATATTTGAAAGTAAACGAAGATGAGAGTAAGGAGATTCCACGATGTGAAGTCATGTTAGATGGTGAGCGACTGGAACAAGCATCTGAGTTTAAATATTTAGGATACATGTTGGATGAAAAGGGAACAGATGATGCAGAGTGTAGTAGGAAAGTTGTGAATGGTAGGAAGGTGACTGGTGCAATTAAATCCTTGGTGGATGGAAAGGGACTAAGTCTTGATTCCGCTACGGTTTTGCATGAAGGTTTGTTGTTACCTGTGTTAATGTATAGTAGTGAAACTATGGTCTGGAAGAAGAGGTATAGACCTAAGGTACAATGTGTTCAGATGGACATTCTTAGGGGCGTGTTAGATGTGAGAAGAATTGATAAAATGAGGAATGAGCGCATTAGGAAGTTGTATGGCGTGAAGAAAGGCGTAAATGAGAAAAAAAACAGTACATTGAGATGTTGTGATCCTATGGAAAGGATGGATGATAGTCGGTTGGTTAAGCCGTTACATAGGTTTCAGTGTGCTGTGAATCGACCGGCTGGGAGACCGAAGAAAAAGTGGATTGAGTCAGTAGAGGAATGCGAGTTTGGCAGAGGCGAGAAGAAAGGTGCATAATAGGAGTAAATGGCAGGGTTTTGAGAGGGGGCATGGTTGTGGCCCAAATGGGTCAAGGGATGAACCCTACATTGACGAGATGCCATAGTGAGGGTCCGTCGCAGTCCTATGAAGCCATAGGGTTGATTTTTCTTGACTGTGACGAGTTCTCACTTAAGGGTTTAAAGGGGGCGGTAAGGCTGGGCCTTCCTTCGACTTGCATCATATTCTTCTACTTTTCTGTTTCCATTGCATGTGACGCACCTTACCCCCCCAGTCTTAGGGAAGGAAGGTGGATGATAATGACATACACATATATATTTCGTCATCATCATCATAATCTTCCTTTTTTTCCCAAGACTGGGAGTAAGGTGCGTGACATGCATCGGAAAAGAGAAGTAGAAGAATATGACAAGTCGAAAAGAAAGCCTAGCCTTACCGCCCCCTCTATACTTATTAGTGAGAACTGAAAATGAAATATCGCAAGAGATGAAGAGTAATTTAGCAAATTCCTTTAAAAAATTTAATTTTTGAAATATGTAAAGGAGGAGGAATAGATGATTACTGTTTGTGCTTTTGGCAAAAGAGTCACGTAAAAAAAAAAATTTAATTAAGTTTTCCAAATTCCAAATTATTTTTCAACATTATATAAAATTTTATAAAATACTTGTGTTTTAGACCATAATTAATAATTTTAAATGATTACATATTCAATATTTTGGTAAGATTCTATTTATAATACGTATGAAACTTTTTATTTTTGTTTTTCAGGGTATTTTAAATACATAGTTCTAAATGTGTATCGCTTAGTGGTGGCTAATTCAGCAATTTCTGCTCTAAGATCTCTTACTGAAGAAAAGCGATCTTTAGCTATAGTTAATGGCCCTTTAGCTCCTCTTCTTTCTATGGCTTATAGTAATCTAAGAGACAGTCCATTTCTTCGCTGCGAGCTTCCAACACCATTTTTCATTGAAGAGACATCTGTTAGCACAGACTTTACATGCGAGGTTAGTTAGTTTTTGTTCTTTTATTATGAAAATTACCAAAAGAAATTTTCTTTAAATTCATGTCGTGTAAAATCATTTTGTACTGTTTGCAGGTGAGAGAAGCTTGTCTTGATTTTCTACGGGTGGCATCTATATTATATTCTCATATACTTGACGAGAGACTGCCATACATCGCTGATCCTTTAGCTGAATGCGGGACTCTTGAGCAATATTTAGACGTATGGAATACCTGTTCTGTTGTAAACACGGCAGTAATGGGTCGGATGTGTCGGTACATTGATAGCTGACAATGTTTTATACTCAAATGCAACTTTAGCTTCATCTTCGCCGGCTGGCACGCCTGTTGAAACGTTTGTAGGTGAATTGTCAGGAGCAATAAAAGTATGGAGTTCGCAAGTTGCAACATTTGCCTTAAAGGCTCCAATAATTGCAGGGTCTCTCCTCAGTAATGTGCGCTTTTATCAACCATGCTTGTTAAATCTTCCCACATTATTTGACGAAATATATCAGGTATATATATATATATATATATATATATATATATATATATAATATATATAAATATATAGTTATAATATATATTATATATATTAATATATTAATATATAAATATATATTTAACTTGATCTTGTGTCATATATTATTAGTATATAATATATATATAATATATATAGTTAAATTTATTATAAATATTATATATTATATTATATAATATATATATTAATATATATTTGGATTATGTAAATAATACTTTGAGATTAAAAAAAAAAAATATCTACATACAGATATTATTTAATATATTAAATATATATATTAATAATATAATATATAATTATATATTATTTATGATAATATATTTTATTAGTATTTATATATAAGTTGTATAGTAGTATACATACTTTATAATATTTAATTTTTAAACTTTTTAATTTGGTCGTGAATTTAGATTGTTGTTTTATTCTATTTGTTTTAATATTAACAATTTTATTTTTTTCAGTATTACCATCAAAGAAAATGTTCTAGCTGCAACAACGTGCCTAAGGATCCTGGCGTTTGTCTCGTTTGTGGAACGCTGTTTGCATGAACAGGATGTTGCAGTCAGGACAACGTCTTGGAGAGTGTTCAGCATGCCCAAGATTGTGGTGCTGGAACGGGTATATTTCTAGCGGTTTTGCAGGCTGCAGTTATTGTAATAGTACAGAGAAGAGTTTGTATTTGGGGATGCATTCATCTCGATTCGTATGGGGAAGAAGACAAAGATCTCAAGTAAGATCAATTTTTAATTAATTTATTATGTATTAAACTTTTTGCATCATATTACATTAATGTTTTCAATACATCAAAATCTTTACAGAGCTTTTTAATTGATGCCATAAATAATAATCTCTGAGCATAGTAATTAAGCTTGCTCTTATTCACTCTAGAGTTTAAAGGAATAGTCTAGAGTCTAGACTATTTCAGAACTATTCCTTTTTCGCCACGTCCCTCCAATCATTCATGTCTATCATAGTTATTTCTTCTTAAGATGTTAGCCCTACACTCTCTGAGATTAATACTAAGAAGTGGGGTGAATTTTCTAAAGATCTACCGTGATTTATTTGTACGGAGATAAATATTTCATACTCTTATCTTGTTCTAGTACCATGTTTGCAACACAACTGTCGTATTTTTTCGCATTCTATCTCTGAAATTTTTACTGGAATACGGTATGTTTATACCATTTTTGTCGTGCACTTACTTAGAACATTCTTGATTATCACCATGGCTACAAAAGAACACTCGTGGTTACTACAACAACTTCGGGTAATTAGTCCGGTTTATTGCATTTTTTCTTTACACACGGATATTACAAGTGATTCAAAATGTAGTCGAGTTCTTTATCCACATTCGGATATTAAGTGTTTCTACATACGGGTCCATCGGACAGGAGATACAGCCCTACCAGTCCATCACGCTGTTCCCCATTTTCCAATTCCTCTTCGGACTTTTATTACACACGGAGTAACTCGGGAAGAATGTTTGAGGTCGAGTAAGGTATCCTCTAATTGTGGCTATCCCTAATACTATCATTTCAGAAAAATATATACAAATCTTAGCCTCTTATTCCTGTCACTTTTAAATATTTTGTATTAAATGTAATTTTTATTATTATTTTTTTAAATATTTTAAATGTTTACATTAATATAATAAATATATATTTTGCCTAGTCACCACACCCCGCAATCTGTTCATCTTATCTTCATTGATTCATGATTGTTCCCATCTGGACCCTATTCTCTGTCGTTATTTTCCTACTTTACGTTCCATAACCACCTTCTATAAAAGTATGTATCCATTAATCTAACTTGATATCTTCCCATGTTTTATGAGCTCGCAGTAACACTATTTTTCTTGTTATCTTCAAGAAGTGGTGCCAATATGTCTTTTATAGCATTTGATTTATTTATGTAATCTTAAGACTATTAACAATGCAAGGTATAGAATAAATTTATTAGTTTTATTTATTTTGACTGACTGAATATTCATTTCACCAATCGAATCTTTTTTTGACATTTGAAAACATATATATGACAGGGCCCTCCATGGTGCTGATTTTTTCAATACCCAGTGTGGCCACTTCATTGTGAGCCGTGGTGGTTCCTTATCCTTAACTCAAAAAAAAAAAAAAAAAAAAAAAAAAAAATAAAAAAAAAAAAAAATAATAATATATCAATATTATATATAAATATATACTATCATATTAATAATATATAAGTAATATATATATATATATATAATTAATATATAAATTTATTATATATATATATATATATATATTATAATATATAAAATATAAAGTAATAGTAATATATAATAATAAATATATAACTATATATATATGATGTTTTATATGTATATAA
Organism: Trachelipus rathkii; assembly: GCA_015478945.1. Classification (NCBI taxonomy): domain Eukaryota; kingdom Metazoa; phylum Arthropoda; class Malacostraca; order Isopoda; family Trachelipodidae; genus Trachelipus; species Trachelipus rathkii. The sequence continues at coordinate 1,317 of JABUQX010137569.1, read as the reverse complement.
TGTATTAGTATATAATAATATTATTACTCTCAAATATTTATATAATATATTATTAATTATTATATTCTTTCTTCTTTATCTACCTATTTTTCCCAGATTCTTTGTGTGCAACTAAAAGTTAAAGGAGCTTTCTGCTTTATCTTATAGCAATTCAGGAATATATATGTAATAACAGTCAGTAGAGATAGATACTTGATCAATGATATGATCGCTGTAAGCGAGAGAGCACATCACATACTAAACTGGGGTGTTACTGGCATCATCTACCAATACAATCTCCTGCGATCAATCTATGGCGAAAGATCGCTTTCTTTGCAGAAATCCACATGCGCTTAAAGGTGTCACTGGGACCACGCTAACGGACGGCTCACTATGGTTAAATCTTCAATTAAGGGTTCATCCCTGTGGCCCAGGTTGGGACCAAACAACCATGGCCCACAATAGCAAAAACCCCACGCCATTCAATCTACCCTAATCATGCACCATACATATCTGCCCACTAACAACCGAATAAACGCAACAAAATCACCACTGAGTTCAATCCAATAAAACACTATAACGTATTTTCACTCAAGAACATCAAACCTCTTATTCTCTTCGTGTTCTCCAGTCACCGGGATACGCGATATCCATAACACACTCAATCCACATATAGAGCAGTTCTCGTTATAATACAAAAACATAACCGGATCACAAAACTCTGATCATTGCATCCTTATCCCACCGTAGAGCACAACTATTTCAACAATACATCATGCAGGAATTAATTCTCGCTCAATACCCCTTCTCCACCACACTCACCAAAACTAACTCTAATACGTCACATTTCCTTAATGCGGTTAAATTAACTTTTCAACATCTCGCATGAGCCCTAAGATAAAAGCATGAATCCATTCTGAACACCAAATTGAACTTCTAGACTCAGCTAATACTGTCTAATTCCAGACCATAGATCTCAAGCTACCATCACAAAGTAACGACAGACGGAACAACATACCCTCAGTGTAAAGACTCCAGCTCGCACTCGGACTTAGTCCCTTTACATGTGTCACCAACGAATCTTAATTGCAACCAAGGCCACCTTACCTGCGCAAATCACAACTTTCCTACTACATCCTGGATCATTCATTCCTCTTCTCAAATCCATTACACATACCCTAAATATTTTAAATCAAAAGACACTTGTCCAGGCCTGCACTCACCAGTTAACATAACACACGCACTGACGACTTGTCCTCACTCACCAACCTACCCTAATACTCTTTCTAGTTTACTTTTTCAAACCCCCTTCCTATTTACATAACCCTGCTAATCCAT
>JABUQX010137568.1:0-20883 GCA_015478945.1 Trachelipus rathkii | reverse complement strand
AAAAATATTGAAATTAAAATTATACCAAGATTGTAAAAGAAGGAGGATGAGTGAATGACTAAATTAAATATTTGGCTTTGGAATATCAACTGTTTTTATTCACTAATCAGTGAGTCTTTACTCCCAGACCCAGTCCACTACTGAGTAGCTGACTACTGTGCTAGGTTGATCTACTGTCAAGCTCTATTATCACTGGGCTCATCCACGCGGTGATCGGCCACATTTAAATTTTGTATAGACTGATAAGAGGGCTGATAAATAAAGTGCGTATGAAGTAGTTCGTGGGGAGAAATGACAGTGGGAAAGGAGCAGGGGCAGTAACAGACTCCCTTAAGCTTAGCTGCCTTAGCATAATCATCTCTCTCAGTTGGCAAAATTTTCAGAATTTCCTAGTTCTAGATTATGAGCAAATAAATACTAGTTTTGCAGACCTCTACACAACAAAAGTGTATATTTTATTGCTAGGGCCTTTGCCAACCTTTTATTCCTAAAAAGTAAACAGTCACACGACTTTTTGCATGTGGGCGCATTTCTAAATTCTGATTAAATAATTATGCAAAAAATGTTACTAAAGCTTAAACAGAGTAAGAAAACATTAATTGAAGCCATAAACAAAACAAAATATTGAATATCAAAATTCAGAATATAAAAAATATAAAAATATGGAAAACCCAAAAAATTTGAAGCACAAAGCTCAGGGGCTTCTACCTGTAGGAAAATTGAACCGAAAAATGTTCAAATTAGAGCATATTGGCCTAAAAAATTATCAATATAATGTTCAAAACATTAAATTCCACAACTTATTGAAAAAAAACGAAAAAAAACAAATTTTTACTTGTTTTTTCAGGCTGTGTTTTTTCATGAAAAAAAAAAAAAACTTTTTTTTCTTGGAAAAAAACGAGCCTTGTTTTTTCCTTCCAAACCCTAGCGACACACATATTAAAAGATTGAAGTTAGTTTAAAAGAGAAAATTTAGCCAATATAAAAATATTGAAACTTATTAAAATCAGAGTCCTTTACAATGTGTTCAATCGAATAAAGTTACCTTCGCAGCAGTTTGGCTGTCTCTTGATAACTAGAAAATAGTTAAAACTGCGCTCCCCTTTTCAAGTGGAAAATGAAAGACATTCAGAATCCTTGGAGGCAGAATTTATTTCTCCTAAAAAAACGGCATTGCACGCCGAATTCGGAGAAATGTTAATGTTTTTGTCACTACAATTTAAGAGTCATGCAATTTGACTACAAATAATGAATGAAATTTTGCTTCAAAGTAAATAAAGGATTTTTTTTTTTAAACAAAAAATGACAAAATGTCATTTATTTAAAGATGTTTTAAATATTGCTATTATTTTTCAGTGGTAAATAATAAAAAAGGTGAATTAACTAATTATTTCTATAGCAAAGATAAAATATAAGAGAATTCTATAACATGAATTTATAAGGTCTTAAATTTCTAAAATTAGTTGATTTAGCAAAATTATGCCATATATTACAGTATTTATTATATATATATATATATATATATATATATATATTATATATATATATATATATTGTAGGGAGAGAGGTGTATATATATATAAATATAGATATAGATATATACTACTGTACAAAATAGATATAAAAGGGCAAGTATGGGATAAATAGATATATAAGTAGATTAAAAAGATTACAAAGATAGTTAGATAAGTAATAAAATGATATGTAAATATAATAAAATATAGTATATATATTATTATATATAATATATAATATATATATATAATACCTGTTATATATATTATAATATAGATATATATATAATATTTAATTAAGTATATATATATATATAGTATATATATATATATAGTATATATTATATTTAAAATATAGACATATAGGGTAGTATATAATTATATATGATATGGGTATATATATATACTGGATAATATTTATATATATAGTATTATATTTAAGAATATATGATAATAATATATTATATATTATATAAATAGATAAATATATTAGATATATATATATAAATATATATATATATTATATACTGTATATATAATAGTATTAGTATATATAGTTATAGTAGTATTGTATATGAAAGTATATATATATATATATATATATATTATTACTATATATATATATAATTAATTATTATATATAATTATATATATATATATATATAATATATATAGATTAATTATATATATATGTTACAAGATAATATATTATAATCATATATATATACGGATCATAGGTATTATTATAGATATATAAGTAATTGGAAGTCGTGAAATCGGAGTACTGAAGACGATGACTGATATTCTGTGGTATCGGGAATCGTCATTCGTGGCTAGGAAGATTTGGTAATCAGTGCCCATCACTAATATTATATATATATACATAGTATATATTATTTATTATATAGATTATATAATTACAGTACGGTTATAAATTAATATATAGTAAAGGTATGATACTATATATATATAATATATATATATATATAGTTATATATTATATATATATATGGATATAATAGTGATATATCCTATATACTATGAAAACTCACAATTCATTTATAAAGTATATTTCAATCCGCCTCTTCGTTTGGAATAAAACGTTCAATATGACCTAGCTTCATAGAAATTGATCGAGTTAATGTTCGACGGAGAATATTTTTCTCTATCAACAATAAACTTAGGCTTAAGATATATTAGTTCTTGTGAAGCTGAGTGCGTACGTGATGACATCCATTAGAATTCTTACGAAAGAGCAAAAATGATGGCATCTAAGCTCTACTCGTTAAAAAAGAGCAAACTAATTCACTTACTTAAATACTCACTAAATCCTAATAATATCAATCAAGCCATAAATTCAATAAGTTCATACACTGGTTTATTAGCAAATTCATTACTTATATAAATATAAAGAATAGAAAGCTCGTTTTTCAGGCGAACATAATCAAACATCCCTCCGTACATGTCCCTCATTTTAGAAAGCAAGTCATGCGGGAGAATGAATTTTATTTTATCGTAAATTTCAAGCTAGAGAAGCCTGGAAATATTCTAATTTGGAAAATTACTTGTATCTTGTATTAATCTGCAAGATAATGTTATCAATGATTTCTGTTGATATAACATGGCAAGGTCAGAAGTCTTCTTCCTGTGTTTCTCAGCTAAGTAATCATGTGCGTGGGCCTTTTTACTGTTGATTGCAATTGATTTTTGAGGGTCGATTTTATGAAAGCAACTCTAAATAATTTCAAAACCTATGTCCCTATTCGGTATTTGATTTGTTCTAAAGACACTGCAAGTAATTTTATTGCACAGTACATGTATATATAAATTGCTTTGTCGAATATTTATACGAGCTGTGTCGGTACCTCAGGCAAAATATTAGGAGAAATAGTTCAAGAAGGCAAAATGTGTCTTGAAATCCTTTAAAAAGATATCTGGAGAAGTTCGCGGATCGAGAGACTCTGTTAAAGTCGAATCACCGTCCCATTGTATCGGGAATGCTCAATTAGGAGACGAGTAATTGGAAAAAACAACTTTTCCAAATAGACCCTAATTGGTGGCACTGTGTGTTATCAAACGTGAACGAAAATTCCATCCTTAAAAGTTTGAATATACATGAAGTGGTTAATTATGTTGTGTTCATGAACTCCTGTAGAGCGTTTATCGCTGTGTTGAAGATTTCGAGAAAGTAGTTCTGGGTTAATTCATTTCAAAGTAGAATTAAAAAATTTTTACAACGTCCTTTCAAACTAGATAAATTCCTTGTGCAATACCCAAATTCAAGACATGCATCATAACAGTGTGTAAAAAGGGCCAATGGATATTGTCAAGCTCTTTTTTCTGTAGTCCTCCTATTTTCACAAGCTCAGGTACACTAGCCCATCGATATGCTGCCCCAAGTTTGTTCGCTTAATGTAACTCGGGTGAGAGTCAGATCTATCTTGATTCAATAACAAGACCTAAGTTAAACCGTCACTGTTACTATTACATTCTAGCTTACGTCAGGAAACCGTTATAAACCGTCTCAACATTTGCCGTTTTCGAACGTACCTGTAATACTGTTCGAACTGCGATCGTGAGTACATCAGGAAGTTTCATCAAGTATAATAGAAGCAAACTTTATCTGGAAGTTGAATTTCTTGCGCGTTATAATGTAGTGTGTATTACTATAGATAAAAGACCTTCCAATGGTATATTCCGTTTGTAGTATCTCTTGGGATGTGGTCCCTGAAAAATACGCTCGACTTCTTAATGATATCCAAAGAAGCAATCATATTTTCGATTATAAATTACAAGAAGTTCTCGTATATAAGTTCCTACAAACTATTTTCTGGAGTAGTACTCGACTCTTCATGTAGACCTCGCGTAAGGAAAAGTCTCTTTGGTTGGGCATAGGAAGCTCGAGTGACAGAGATCAATAGATCATTTCTAAATTTCTCCTATATTCCTTTTGTTTACGGTACCTCAATTATGAACTGACTGATTCCGGCTCTCATTTGGCAGTCAAGTAAGGTATCATCAAATTCGCTGCTATTCGCAAACATTTTTAAAAGCCAAATAAGCTTGCATATAGCTTTCGACTTTTCCATTGTGCTTTTTGCGTGCCACTATTACCAATGATTAAATTCATTGGAGCCATTTGTGGTATCCAAACTCATTTTACGGTAGATAAAAAACATGCATTTAAAAACAAAAATTGTTGTGTATGATCTAATTTACACAAACTCAGTTATCTCGACGTCAAGTTATGAGTTGCTAGTAAACTTGATGTGTGAGAAAAAATGGCGGTATTATATTCACAATTTTGTCTTTAGTTATGAAAGTTCAATTGCTGTTGTAGGGAAGAGGGTGTTTGGTTTGTCCTAGTTTTCCAAAATTTGTGAGGGATTTAGTCACTGTAGTTCTTGAGATTAAGTATGAATCGAAGGATTATTAACAGATCGTTATACACTATTTTCCATATTTTAAAAAAACTCACTTAAGGCCTGTAATAACAATTAATTATATATAATATAATACTATACATATATTATATATATATATATATATATTTAGTTAAATGAGTATCTAGTAACTAAATGTGCTTCCTAGGTATTTATAATGTATATATATAATATTATGTATATTCTTGTCATTATTTAATTATATATTATACCGTATGATAGTAATATGTTATAGATTAATCATTAGTTAGATTTGTATATATAGTGATATATATAGGATTATATAATATATTAAGGTATATAATATATATACGTGTATAATATATTACTATAATAGAGCTATTATATAGTAAGGTTTATATTAGATTACTTATATATATATTATATAGAATGACTTTGTATCGGAATGGTAAATCAATATCGGGAGTTGGTATCGGTAATGGTAATACTCAATATTGGGAGTTGGTATCGGTAAAGGTAATACTCAATATCGGGAGTTGGTATCGGTAATGGTAATACTCAATAACGGGACTTGGTATCGGTAATTATTAGTGAATATGGTAACATGATAAGTATGTTAACACATATTAAAATGAGTGTCAATCTTTTTTATTGAATCATATATTTTTTGAGACTGAACACAGAATATGGACGCTTCATTTTTTTGTTTATATATTCATACTTTGATGAATTATTGCGTCATGAATGATGTAATTATGATATTTTATAAAGGTAGTAAATTTAAAGGACTTTCATTCTTTTATATTACGAATTTTATAATAGGCTGGTTAAAATTTAAGAACAGTAACTTAAAAAAGACTTTTTTACTTGATAGACGCATACTAATATCCCCAAAATATAAGTCAATGCTTGTAATATGCCAAAAAACAAAGCTTACTTTGACATTTTAAAAGGCTTTGTTCATCGTGGTTTATTGCATCTGTGTGAAGCGATTTGTTTCTCTTGATCAAAATCGTAACGGTCTAATCACCCAATCATGGCACTCTCACCAATGTCGCTGGTATGCTCTTTTGTCTCTATTGGTCTGAATATCCTGCGTGAAACTTTCACCATGTTCTTCACTTGAATCATGCCCTAAATTCTCTCGAAAAAAAAAGTCCAAATGCCGAGCTGTAGAGATAAACGCACTTTAATGCAGATCGGCACCCCATTGTTTTAGACATGCGAATGAGCCTATTTTAATCACCCGTTTGTAATGTTGATCTTTAGGCAGATTTTCCTAAAAGAATCCCTGAACCACATTTTACGGGAGATGTCACACCAGGCATGCATTTAACATGAGTTGGAGAAGCTCATCTTTTCCTTTCATTTCAAGGATGGGAAGAATATTTTAGGCATTTTCATTAGAGTGAGCCTCAAAACGATAAAGAGAGAAATCCTTGCCGTATATTAGTATAATAGGTATAGTAGAAGATAATATTATATATATGAGTATATTATATATATATATTTTTTTATATATATTGATGTTATTTTAGGTATAATATCTTGGCAAATTGGAGGATGCCCTACTTATTATATTATATATATATATTATAGTATATATATATAGTATATATATATTATATACCTATAATATAATTAGTAAATATTAATATAGTATATAGTATAATTATAGTACAGTATACATAGGAACTATACTAAATTATAATAGTAGAATAGCAGCGGCGCATTAGATTGAGAACTACGTTCTTTTTTATATGTCATGGACTTGTCATAAAGGAACAATTCATAAAAAGGTTAAAGAGTGGAGGTGAAAGAATGGTGGTTGTTAGGGTAGTTTTCATTAGTGGGAACTGGGTTCAGGATGAGCGGAATATTCGTGTGTATGGAAGAGATAATGCCTTCCTGGTGTACCTGGTGCCATATTTTGTAATATTCACCATACAGAAGTGGCATTACAATCAATAAGTGATTCGTTGTCTTCTGCGCCATAGTCGGGATAGACCAAAAGCGCATTGCGTGTTTCTTGTACCTCTTAGCGCATCCTTCTAGGTGGGTTTTATCGATAACTGTGGGGTCTCACAGATAATGTAGGTGCCAGTGGCCTTATCTTAATCACAATAGTGATCATTATCGCACAGAGCGATGAGTCAGAGCCTGATAACGCTACCATGTTACATTGGTTCCCTTACCCAATATCGTTGGCTGAGAATTGCTTACAGAACTAGCATAATATCCACACACATAAAAATGAATCTGCCAATGTTTTACACTGTGTTCACTTGCAATTTACCCAAATGTTGAATCTATATGTATTTACGAATATTCTGGAAAAATTATAAAAGCTATTGAAGTTTTGATACCTCACACGTCAATAGTATGTTCATGTGCACTATAATGTTAGCTTAAAGCTAATAGATGTTTGTGTATATTAGATAGTATAGTATATAATAGTATTATTATATATTATATATATAGTAATATTATATAATATATATATATATAGTATATAGTAGTAGTTTTATAGTTATTATATATAATTGTATAGTATGTGGTAAATTTTTACCTAGATACTGGAAGTGACCGGATATATATATATATAGTATTGATATTATAAATATAATAATTGTAATAATTTATTTAATTAGTAGTATAGTATATATATATATATATATGCTATATATATACTAGGTAGCTTAGGTATTTCTTGGTGTATGTCTTAAGTCATTCATTATTATTATATTTATTTATTTGTTTCGTATTAATTAATGTTAATACATTTTCAGTGTCAGATGGATTTGAAAAGTGATAAATTGATATATATATACTATAGGTAGTATATAAATAGCGCAAAACAAATGGAATGTTATGTTAATATTCTTACATTGATAATGTAATATTAAATGTAGTTATTATTATTATTTAACAATTATATATTATATATAATTAGATTATATTATAATAGATGATTGTATATGAATTTCTATCTCTTTAATTAGATATAGTGATATAGTAATAATATATATTTATTATTGTATATTAATAATTATAATATATAAATTATATATATTAAATATATATATTATATAATATATATTTATTATATAATAATATTATAGAATATATTATAGTATTTATGTATAATTATATATTATTAATATATATTATTATATATATATATTAAAATAAATCATGACTCTTAAAGCATACAATCCCCTATTAATAATTCATAATGGTCAAACTGACTTGTAACTTTAGCCCTGTATGACATATAGATACACCTAACTTATACAAAATGAGAAATGTCCAATAATATATTTTAATGCTGTTGTAACATAAAAACGGTCGATGCATAAGAAAAAACTAAAACTTATATTTGGATATCTTCATTAAAAACTTAGTATATAAATAAAATCAATAATAATAAAATACCAGAAGAAACAAAAATAATTTTATGTTGTTACTATATGTACTATGTTATTTCATAAATAGTATATAAATATCTATTAAATGAGTTCTAATAAGGATATCCTTATAGAAGATAGACTAGCTGATAATCCACAAGACTAGCAAAGGATGTCATAACTTCCAGACGTGTGTGAACCTCACTTCTAGAATTGCCATGTTTAATATGGAGCAGACCGAGAAGCTTTGCCGAGTGACTATAAAAAAATAGATTAGAGAATAATTGTATGTGGTACATCACAGAAGTTGGAAAGCGCTCTTATATCTCGCTATGAACACAACTTTAGTGGGCAAACGATATGATATGATGATATGGTGAGCTTTGTTCAGCAAATAGAACCTGACTAATGCGAGTATGAAGAGGATTTAGATGATGGCTAAACTTTGATAGTTCTTGGCCGAAGTAGCCTAGTGATCATTTCTACATTTTACCTTCTTAATAAGAAAAATGCACGACCAAGGAACCTCATTCTAACCATATACAGAAAGATGACGATCATTGATACAGGAGCAAAGATAATTCAAATTTGCAATCTTGTGAAAGGGTGAAGATGAAGCTCTACGAGAAAACATGTAATATGATGCTGCTACAGTATTTTCTGTATTCGACTTATGTTATTATCATCAAGGTATATTTCCTGAATAATTATTTCTTATAAATCCAGGAAAGCAAATATTTTTCAGTCCCTCCCTCATCAGTCGAGGATATAACGAGTAGAGCGTATTTTCTTTAGTGTAATGGTGGTGATATGTAATACCATCCCCATAAAAGGATCACATGGCTCTTACGCCAGTGATACTCTAGTGTAAAGGCATAATAGTTTTTTAGCATTACACAATTTGAGGAAATTTTGAATTTGATAGTATTGAATTGATATTTTATCTTTATAGCTATAATAAGGATAAATTTAGTATCATTATGCTCATTGTTTGAAGTAATAGCGTTTTTTTTATTTGTGTTCTTTCAAGATACTGATTATTTAATGCCTATCTTTAATTATTTTTATTTACTTTAAATATTGTAAGCTAGTTAAAGAATATTCTTGATGTGTTAATGTTAATATAAAATTTAATAACATATAAAGCTAGTAATAGCTAAACTTTGTTTAATACTTACTGGAAAATGAAAATTTGGACATTATTGTAATAATTTTTTGAATTTTATAAACACCTATAAAACATAATAATATTAGTTTATTATATATTTATATTATTTGTCATTATTTGTTTATTTATTTCCTTATAAGTTACATTATTATTAAATTTATAAAAATAAATAATATCGTATAAAATTTTAAAGATGCCAAATATGAAATAATATGACTAAGTATTGGTCTACAGGATATGCTAATCCATGTGAGATGCCATAACTAGTACAACAATTAGTTCTATATCTTTTATTACTGTAATTTGTATTATTATATTAATATTAATTAAAGTATTCGAGTAATTATCGTATTTCAGTGTACGACCATATAAAAAATAGTTGGTTTTAAGTAGATCGGTACCGGTGCGCTCTCTACTTAGTATGTATCGCACATACTAATCGCTAGTATGTTCTATATCTTAGAATTAGTATAGGATATATATATATTAGTAGTTAATTGATTTAGCTACAAGTAGTTTGTATGATGGCCCATAGATATTAACCTTTTTAAATATAGACCAAAGTTATATATAGAACAGATAATCAAGTTAATGATAGTAACAGCATATTCCATATTTAACATTTAAATATCATTTTTATATCTATAAAATATAAAATAATATTAATATAAAAAGATATAAATATAAGTAAGTTTTATACTAATATATATAATAATATAATAATAATATTTATATAATATATATTTAATTAATATGATGAGTGATTAAGATAATCCGTAAATATTTTCGGTAAGTAATTCGGTATAATAGTCGGCTATTCGGCCATAATTACCGAATATTCGGTATTCGGCTTTTTGGCCGAATATTCGGGCCGAAAATTGAGCTTTATCAAACCCATTTTAATAGCAAATAACAAAGTGTTAGATTTTGTGAAAATTTCATAAAGAATATTTGTAGTAGGCAGCGGGATATTTCCATAAAATAAATAAATAAATTTTCTTTTCATCAATAATTGGTCGAAAATTATTATGTACATTGTTGGAGAAGAAGTGATAGATAGTAGGGTCATTAGTGAAAAATTAGAAAAATAGAATTCATTTGTGATACGGTAATTAGATATATAATGGTAATATCCAAACATGGTAGATGGTATTATAGGAGAAGTGGCTTGCTACCAATTTCATGTTTTATTACATGTGCTGCAACTATGCATTCACGATATTACAATTATTATGTCAGAATAGTATCGTATTAAAGATATTTTAGTTATTTGTTTGTGACTTGTCGAGTAAGCATATCCTTGCTTGCGTGCTTTTGTCACATGAGTCAGCGAACTAAAGGTAAAGCTGCCAGTATAAAGACTTAAAAACTTACAGATGTCCACGGTCTTCGAACTGGTCGATCAGCATAAATTAAGTTCAATATATCTGATTTTAACACGGCGGGTTTATACAGAAGCGTTAGGTTATAAGATTAGATTGCTTAAATTAAGATTACGATATGTATTTTTGACACACTAATTTTAGTTCCCCTTTATTCCTGATTAGCGTGACTGAGAATGCCTATCCCAGGTAAAATTGTGTTGAGCCATAATTGTTCGAAGTGGCAAAATGTATTCGCAAAATTTAATTGTGCCATTTGACACAGCTAGAAAGACTATTGTAGAACGAGTATTATAACAGGTAACAAGAGTCTATTCCCAATGATCGCCTTCCATTTAGCGAATAATCTATTTTTAATATACGCGAATGCGAATAAGCAACTAAAAGCAAACGCTTCAGTGGAATAATTACACTCTGTTGATAAGTTAGCTTTAATGAATTCAGTTGATGAAAAAGATACTTATCTGAAGAATTTTGCGTATGGGATATCAATCTATTAAGGGTTTATTATGTAGCTAGCTTGTTCTTTAGTACTCAGCGATTTACAAACTTTATATAACTTTTTCAACATGAATCAGGAAATTGAATTTCTTAGTAAAAAACATGGGGATCGATGATGACTGAAGAAGAATAAGGCGTTATAAATTGGAGCTGCGCTGACTCTTCTTGCGTGACTGTATGATTTATCGTAATAGATTGTGGGAAGTGAAACCCGCAAAGATCCGGATTACATCTATCTTAAAATGGATGATTAGTAGTGATAATAATTAGACAGGCCAATTCAATAATAAGTGCTCTCATCATACAGAAAAGATAAGGACGAGATGAACAAAGGGATGTCCCGATCTTGCAATGTACTTAATGTCGTAGGTTATGTTTGTTAACGATTAAAAATGTAAAGGCTATTAATTACGGAGGTCATTTTAGTAACGATTACGAAGAAATAAACTAGAAATTTAGTATAGTTTTTGGCCTGACTTTTGAAGTCACAGTGAAGACAACTGGATATCCTCGGCGAATTCGTGGATGAAAATCTACTGGAAATATTATGAATTTTGTAAAAAAACTAGCAATAAAAATCCTTTCAGCTCCACCGTCATCAGTCGAAAGGTGAAAGAATATTTAGAACAGGAGGAAATATCTATTTTGAAGCCACAAGAAATAGGTATCCCCTGAAAATTGGATAACTGCTAATATACTGTCATTTTAACCTTAGAGCCTTTAATTCAAATGAAGTTTTTAGTTTAATATCTTTAACTCCTTTTTTATTTCAATTTTCAGTTATTATTTTTAAATTGTACATGGTTGCTAAGTAAGAAATAGTATTTACTTTTTGTTTTATTACTCTGTATATATAACACTGGTAAAACATGAAATTTCTTGGACGGGGTTCTGCAATTAATTATTAATTTGATGTGCTGATTCCAAAAATGTAATTGGCGGTTTTTGCATATCACATCTCATTTGTGAAGATTTGTGTGTAACACAGATTTGTAAAATTTTAATGATTTTTTACCTTTTCGAAGAGGTCGATATCACAATATGGGATATATATATATTATTATATATTTATATAATATATATATATATATAGTATATATATATATATAGCTGTATATATATATATATATATATATATATAATAATATATATATATATAATTATATATAATATATATATTATAATATATATATATTAGTATAGTATATTATAGTATAATATTCATCTACCTATTAATATATATAAATATATATATTATAATATATAAATTAATATATATGGAGTATGATGAAGGGAAGAGAAACAAAATCGCAATGATATGATATGTGTCTTTCATAGATTATATTGTTTTTTAACAAGCCATTATTAGTATACAAACTTTGATGAAATAAAGAGAATATGGGACAACAATTGAATGTTAATAGAAGCGAATGGCTTAGTTAATGTACAACATACCTACGAATCTACGATGTAAGTAACTTTCTCTTCGTGACAGTCTACTGGTGCATAGCTCTGGAATATCCCTTCATCAAGCTCCAACAATAGTCGGCCATCATATTGATATACGTCCACTAATAGCCTCGTTTTTAGTACGGGCCTTCCTATTGATAACTTCTAGATTCTGGTATAGGATAAGCGTTTACACCTGATGTCTCTTCAACTTTACTTAACATCCTTATGTTATCCAGGGAATTTTTTAGGTGAGAATTGATGGATAAGTTCAGATACTTTTGGTCTATTTCTTGTAATCAACATAGATGCATCCATGAGAATAGAAACACTGGTTTCTTAGGCAATTTCTGTGCAATGTAGTGGTGCTCTTCGCTTTCTTCTTTCATTCTAAATCTACAGAGAAAGTTTCTGTGTTAATATTAGCATTCTGGTAAGGAAAGCATCCAACGCTCTTGCCGGTCTATTACACGTACGTCTTATCTTTAGTATGTAATCAATAACTGGGGCGAGGTCCTATTTCTACGGTTAGAGAGCGTGTTGCCTGTAGTCTTAAGATGGGCACTATGCAAATATCAGGCTTATGTGTTTACAATTATCCACGTACACTACAGACCAGGAAAACCGATTGAGCATTATATAGCTGGAGATCACTTCCACCATCATGGCTCCAGGGCCTTCATAAATGTTCATCAAACCAATTTTTATTGGTGTCGGAGTGAGGAGAGGGGAATATAGTGAGTGAAATGCTGGTCTTCTTTCTTCTTGTAACAACGTGGTGTGCCGTCACGATGATCCGTTCCTGTCACCTTGAAGCGTTCAATGATTTTCCTTCTTTCGGGTGACCTGTTGCGCAATTCTCTTTTTGGTCCCAGTGATCTATTGCCGCTTTCTCTGGCCCATAAGCAGCAGATGAAGTCAGGTTTCGATATGCTTTGGATGAAATTCTTCTCTGCGGACCGAGCAAAATTCTTGATTACCTATTTGATTGATCGACTGCTAGTATTTACCATACCACCTTGTATCCTGATGGATCAATGTAGTCCTATCGGTGCCAAAGGCTGTCCTTGAATTTTGTGGTCATGATCGTCCCTCTCATCCGAATACGCGATAAGATATCTTTCGCGTACGGAAGCCAAGGTTCATATCCTTGCTTCGTCTGTTGTGAACAAACACACACTTTAAAGACTGCTCATTAGAATTCCTAATAAGACAGCTTCGCCCTATCTTCATCGCTGCATCGTATGCTGGAGTCCCATAGAGCGAGTAGGAGCCGTGCAAACTTCACTTGCAAAAATTCTACTTAATTGGTTACCATCTTGACTGGTAAGAGGCTCCGACCGCTCTGCTCTCGTTCGTCTGATAAAATGTTACTCTTTTCTCTATGGTGCTCAGTATCTTATTTAACATGCCGAGAGTTCGCGAGGCACAGGTTCAGGGACAACTTCGACTATATGAGATTAAACCGTTTCTCAATACAAGAGATCGGTTCAGTTCACCCTGTGTAACAATGACGGACCATGCCACTGTATTTCAGCAAGATGGATGATAGATATTCTCCAGGTCATTGGCATCCATATACTAAAGTTACCACATTATCAACATGTTTCTTCCTAACCATCGACCGCAGTAAACGTGCTGACTGTGGTCTCGTGGATAGCGCTATATTGTTGGTAACGTTCTGAATCAGTTCTAGTAGTGCTTCGCACCTATCCGAATTTTTGTCATCCTTAGGGAAATTATGCAAAAATAATGTATTCCCCTTGTGTGATTGCATCGAATTATTACGGATGTGATACAGCAAGATCCCGAGTAATTATAGATAGGAGTATTCAGCACCTCCGATATTTTTTATCTATAGAATATATTCTGCTATCAAAAAGTCTCCAGAACAAATTTTCACCCTTTTTTTGTTGAACCAGTGTAAGTTTCTGTTATTTCCGTTAACATGGTTAGGACCCGAATCTTTGAAATAACTATTTCGGTTTGCGCCCAATAGGCAGAAAGTGATTATTCGCGAAATATTCGGTATTCGTGGGACGCGCGATACTTTAGACCGATCCACTCGTCGAGCGCTGTTTCACTTCTCCGCAACCATCTCTAATATTAGCCCTACTTAGTCTAAATTTTCCCGCCCGTTAGGGCGCATATATACTATAAGGATATAGTTATTCCACCCTCCATATATATATCCTATGGAATATCGTATATATGTTCTAATATTTTACCTATGATATATACACTATTAATGTCCTATAGTATAGCTCATATTCATTGCTTTTAAATTCTAAAAATTCTACTACCTTTGTTCAAATAATCGGCAAAAAATCTGACGATATGATATGAGAATAAATATGCCGCAAAGATTTGACGATGACAAGCTAAAATCGTTCCATCACACTCAGTTAAGTTCTATTTGTATTACAACACCCCTACAGGAAGGAAAATATCTTAGAAAATTAAAGAACAAGGCACATGAAATAACTAGCGAAGACCTAACGAGTGGTCGCGAGAATAAAGAAATGGAATTGTATAAGTCCCAAATAACTTCACACAAAGATCCGAATCCCCTCATGCATAAGACCAATGATAAGACTAACAACTCATACAGATAGTAACGGCCTTTAACGGTATAAGTACTGAATCATGGTTCTAGAGTTCAATCACGCACTAAGTCTCGAATCATACAAGAATCAGCAAATAGACCACCTCAAAAATCAACCTACATGCTAATACGAATTGTTAAAACGAAAGAACTCTAAAACCTAGCCTCCGTGTACGTTATTTCATAATAGAAAAACCGCGTGAGACATAAGATAAAATAAAAAGTACTCATTTAGTTATTAGTTAAGCAGTAAACAATTTAAACCAACTATAATAATGATTTCTATAGTCTATAATAATAAATTATTACTATATATAATATATGTCTCACTCTGAAATTAAATAAAATGATGAAAGTATTAATAATAATAAATTATGATAGTATATTAATATAATAATAATATTAATTGGATAAATAGAATCATAAGCATAGATCTAACATGTAATTGGTTATTTATGAGAACTATTAAATGAGAGAATAATACTTTTCAAATTTAATCAGTGAAATATAGCTGTCCATTAGTACAGATGTAGGTATAGTAGTACAATCTGTAAAAGTATTCAACACCTTTGTAAAGAAAATTTTGCTCGAGTAAAGAAAGGCATATATATATATACAATATATAAACAAATTTATTTTATTTTGGGAGAGTGTTGAAGAATACTGTTACTTGTGTAGAAAAATAAGAACTATAAAAATCAATATTCTTTTGCTTAAATAAATTATCAGAGAAATAGAATCTCAACACTGTATTCATCAATGTTTCAAAGTTGATCATACATTTTCTGAATGTTTAAATTGTGAAGGAGATCTTATAAATCAAATGCTACGACCCGCTGATTCGAGATGCAGCATGAGCGCTAGGGAAATCTTTCAGGCTAGAGTCAGGAATCATTCCCTGTAATTCTGGGAGAGAATCTGAAGCAAAATTCTTTTTTTTTTTTTTTTTTTTTTTCTTGAAATTGAATTCGAAAAGCCAATTTCGTGTCTAACAGTTGAACAGTTGTTAAGGAAAAAGAATAATGCTTAAGAAATGTATTAAAGCAAAAAATCAAGAGTTTCAAACTTTAGTTCAGTGTATTGGGACACAAAACAATGCTGGTCTGCGAATACCTGACCATTCAGTAAAAAATTACCTCATATGTTTTCAAACCAAAATACAACAAATTTGACAAGCGGAGCATGGAGTTAATCAAAATTGAGGATTTTGCATATTTATTTTAGATTGAAAACAATCTATCTAGAGACTAATCTATATTTCTGTAATTACAAACTACTATTATCATATTTCAGAAATAGTTCTGAAACATGATGTTGAAATTAATCCAATGTCTCATTATAATATGTTTCTACACAATGAAAAATAAAATAAAAAATCTTTGTAAATCTTCATATAAAAACCATTTTCTGATGTTGGAAAACATACTAATTCGTTGAAACTTAAGTCTATATCTGGCAATATGAGATCTATTTGGGTTTGTAAGAACATTAAACGCCCTTACTAGATCATCATCAAGTGTGGTAAGGACGATGATTCAAGAATACCCACATCAGAAGTGTGAAGTCACATTTATGTAAAACGAAGCATATAGAAGCTTACCTTCCAAATTTCAAGTGAACACTAAAAGAGTTTTAAGAAATTTTAAAAATTGTTGAATTACATTGAATTAATGCTAGAAGATCACCACAAATAATAAAAATATAGATATAGCAATATAGATACAATAACCTTTATTATAAAAATAAAATATTAGAACTATAGAAAAAAAAATTTTAAAAATACAAGTATGCAATTACATACTAGTGAATTCTTAATTTGTAACTCTACAGGCTCAAGAAATATGTACAAATCAAAATAGTTGGTTTTCCTATACTTAAGAATAATTGGATAATTTACTTATAAACAAATCAAGAAAATAGAATGTAAACTGTTTAATATATTGAATATATAAGAGCATAAGTATTGTAGAAGGAATTTCTGTGGTTTATGTTATTATAACCAGTAATTAATTTAATCTCACGTTTATAGTTTTATTTGTGGAGAGTTTCAAATAATGCGGCACCTACTGGAGCAAGTATTAAGGGCATTAATTGAGGGATTACAGTAATACTTATTACTTTAAACAAGAAAAGTTCAGTCACTAATCTTGATAAGATAAACACACATTTTAATTCTCTTTTCAGTGCAGCGAGAGCTACAAGCTACAAGCCAGAAACGTTTCGACTCAATACATCCACCAGTCTGCTGAGCAGGATTCTTGCAGTGAAGAATATTGAACTCTTGCAGATGTCGTTCAAACTGTGAAAATCATTCTCTGCAGATGCGATTCATTGAAAATCGAATTCCGTGCTGACAGAATTCTTCATGGTGAAATCAAAAGATTCAGTCTGTTATTTCAATTTCATCGTTTAAGATGTCTGAAGGAATTTTGATAAGGTTTCTCTTTGAAAAGAAGATAGATAATATGAATAATAATACTAATAATAATGAAATAAATAATAATTATATATATATATAATAATAATAATTAAATAAATAATAGATTAATAATAATATAATAAATAATTAAGTATGTAACGTATAAATAAAGAGTGTAGTGTAATGTATGAAGTATTTAATATAAAGTAAGAGGAGTGAAGTGCCATACAGAGTCTATGATATAAGGGCTATTAAAGGCCCCCCCCTTACAAATGCATGTCATATTGGTATTAATATGCCATAATTCTGAAGAAAGTTTGAGAAGTATTTGAGAGAGAATTTGTACAGGGTGTGATTTGTAAAACTAAAAAGATAGGGGTTTAGAAATGTAATATGTAAATAAGAGTAAGAGTGATTCGTCTGTGTGTGGGTGTGAGGGGGTAGTTGGGGTCAGGGGGTATGGGTAGTTGGGTGTGATGGGACGCAGTCCTCTAGCACCGCACTGTGATGAGAATCAATATTGTGGCTAGTATGTGACGCAATTGGTATAACTTAGAATTCAATATATCTTATTTTATATGTTGCTCCTGATATAAAGGGATAACGGAACTGGTACCAGTGTATAGGATAAAGAGTGAATAGTAGGAAGGGGCTGGTGCCAATTAAATAAGTCCTATGGTAGAATGTAAAGGCACTATGGCATCTGAGTTCGCTAGGGTGCTGATTGGAGTGTATATGACCCAGTGTTGATGAATATATTGCTAAGTAAAAATTATAGTGTATGTGAATAAAGGAGTATAAGAGTCTAAGGGCATGTTAATGCTCATGATGGCTATATTCTATACGGCGTGTTAGTGTGCGAGAGAGAATTTAATATTAGAAAGTGAGACTGATGTAATTGATGAATGTGTTAATGACTGAGTATGCAGTTAATGCTAAAGAAGGCAAAATGAGTGAAGAACAACGACGGTATTAAGACGGCTTGGCCATAATGGAACTACAATCGAATGTTGGAATGTCGTTAAAACAATGTAAAGGCGTGAGTGTGGGGAATTGACTGAGTGTAAAAAGTTGGATTGAATCAGTAAAGAAGCCTGAAGGAAAGGAATGTGAAGCTTGCATAATAGAGAGAAATATGGGCATTAATAGGAGTGTGGCGCATAATAGGAGTGTGGCGCATAAAGGTTGTGGGCCTGGCCCATGAGATAAACCCAAATTAACGAGATATCACAGTGAGGGCACTTCGCAGTCTTCTGAATCCTTGGGGTGGATATTTATTGCAACAAGCTTTCACTAAAGGGTATGTATGGAGAGAGGAAGGGGAAGAGGCCTTTCCTTTCAACTTACGTCATGCTCTTCAACTTACGTCATGCTCTTCAACTTAACTAGCCTATTTCTGGGCATGTTACACATCATACCCCACATCTAGTAGAAAGAAAGAAAGAAAAAAGAATAATAATAATAATAATAATAATAATAATAATATTTTTGAGTGGATGTACAGGGATCTCCACAGCACACAAGAATGCGGCTAGACCGTGTTAGCAAACTAACGACAGGGGAAATCCCTAACGAAACGAACGAAAGAGGAACAAGGCTGAGATGGTTAGATCTTATAAAGATGTTCAGTTCAAAAGGAAGGCAAAAATACGATTGTGATCACTACGAAAATGAGATGATTCAGGACAGATGGTAGCGAGCGATGCTGAGAAGAGGTATGGATGCTTACGTCAGGAAAGAACTTGAAAGGGGTCGAGATGGCAACGCAATCCACAAAGAGATGAACGACAGTGAGAGGCAACTGGAAGAGCAAAATGGGCAGGTCGGGGGGAACCCCCCCGCGAAGAAATCCATGGGTCAGATTTGTATGACCAAGACGCAGTGAAGGCAGGACCACACCCAGGAGGCCTCTTCCTGAACCACCGGCCAGGACGGGTTGACGCATTCGAAGTTTGGCATACGAGCATCCTCCGCCCAACGTGACTGCCAGCCAGAGAGGAAGCTCCGACGCAAAGAGATGGAGAAATCTGGAGCAGGGAAATGGCCCAGACGCACAGCAGGTAACGGGCACTCGACACCCGTGTGCAGCCGCCCGTTTGGCCTCTCCCCCATCGGCCCGTTCGTTGCAGGAACACCCACATGGGAGGGGAACCCAACAGAACTCAATGTTGTAGTGCCGCGCTGGTAACAAGCAGAGGACTGTTGAATGGCACAGACCAACAGGTTACGGGTTGACCGGTCAAGCACGACGCTGGAGAGCGCTCGAGAATCGAAAAGATGGTATAATTACCCCACGGGCGAAGGTACTGCCTGTTCACCGCCATGGACATTGCGATTAGTTCAGCTGAAAAACAGACAAATAGAAGGGTATGGGATACAGTGATGTCCGGAAACACAGCTGAAGCTCCCACCCCTTCCTCACCGTCTTCGAACCATGGTGTAAAACCGCTATAAGTCGCTATGGACCTCGTGAGATACAAAGAATCCCTCAACCTTGGGTGTGCTCCGACTTATTCAAAGACTGGATCCCACTGCAGAAAGCAGGAGAGAGACCCACTGTGAACGGGTAGAGGTAAATCAAATTGCATGACCGCTCGCTGAGAAGGTCGAGGAAAGCGAAGATTGAAGTAACAACCCCAGCAAATGGCCAATAGAAGGGTTGTGACGGACACACTCTATTATAGGTGTCAAGGACGAGGTAGGAACCAGAAGACGGATGAACAGCGAGCACATGACTGCTTCCCTCCACGCAGGGATAGGGATGCCCAGGCCTCCACCTCCAAAAATCTCCCTCGGAGAGGGAACGGAATACACCCGTGGCAGTTCTCAGACCTTCAATCTGAATGGGGTCAAGAAGGCGGAGGTAGGACTGGAAGGTCTGCCATAAATGGCACAACCATAGTCCAGTTTAGCCCACACCAGCATGATGTAGGTGGAACGTGGTTTTTCTGTCCACCCCAAGTCTTGGAGGTGAGGTGCCGTAGGAGATCCAAGGTAGCTTTGAGTTGAGTAATATGAGGAAGGTACGTGAGGA
>JABUQX010137567.1:37500-40000 GCA_015478945.1 Trachelipus rathkii | reverse complement strand
GGCGACTGTTACCACACGCTGAGATGTCCCCATCCAGTTGGTCACTACACTCCCGGACCAGCATTGGTCTGATGAAGTAAGATATCCAGGATTTGGTGTGCACACATGCAGATAGTGGTAGTGAATATGAAGAAAGACTTCTACACAGCAACAGTTCTCCCAGGGAGAGATCAATGATTTAGTACGAGAGTAAAGTCTCTCCAAGCAAGATTCTAGCTTTTGGCATCTAGACTAAGTGAAAAAACTGTCTCAAGGCCGAATGGTTAAAATAACTTTTTTGTTGGACAAGAGAGGTAGTACTTCTTTCATATTTCATTGAAGAAGAAGACCTAGTATACTGTAGGAACATCCTTGGACTCCTACTCCAAATGGGGTTACCTAAATACCGACCAGAAGAATTGGCGATTGTTTATGGATAGTTCAACGAGAAGCTTGAAGTGTTTTTATTGAACAATGACAATAGTTATACATCGATTCCAATAGGTCACTCAACAAAACTGAAAGGGGAATATGAAAATATAAGATGATCTTCAGAAGCTTAGATATAATGAAACACCAGTGGTCTATATGCGTTGATTGAAGATGGTCAAACATCTTACATATGGCAGCAAACGGATATACTAATTACCCTTGTTTCATATGCTTGTTGGATAGTAGGGCTAAAGAAGACCCACTGGGAAAAAGTTGTATTGCCTGCTAGGGAAAATATGACTGTAGGCATCAAATATCATTAACGAGCCACTGGTTGACAGGGGAAAATTTATTTTCCACCACTCCACATCAAACTAGGGCTGATTAAGCAATTTGTTAGGGCCCTAGACAAAGATGGTGAATGTTTCAATATATTTGCAGATTTTTCCAGGGTTGTTTGGAGAAACTCAAAGCTGGAATCATTTAGCGGCCCTCAAATTCGCAAAATCATCAAGGATGACAATTTCATAAAATTCCATGACTGATATTGAAGCATCTGCCTGGAAAGTTTTGTCTTGGTTGTTTCAGAACTTTTGGGCAACCATAAATCTGCCAACTATTTAGAACTCGTCAAAATGCTTTCAGACTTCAAAATTTGAATGCTAATATGAGCATATAAGTTCACTTTCTACATAGTCACTTAGGTCGGTTTCCGGATTAATCTAGGATGTTTGTGAGAACAATGGGAGAGGTCTCCATCACAGTTCAAGGTGATGGAAGAAAGCACTACCAGTTAATGGGATACACAACATGATGGCATAGACTATGGCTGGAGCCTTCAAACGATGATTGTCCACATTCTGCACACAGAAGAATCACTATAGACAGCGATTTGTAGTAGAGAGTTTGTGATTTCATTGATACTGATTGAAGTGTTGACCTATTAGCTTTATTTACTTACTCATACAATTGATATATATCTTGGCGTGTTTTTATTGTGAATACGTTAAAACTAACATAAATTGTTGTTATTAATGTATTTTTGTGACCACCCTGTATCTCAAAAACTAGAGCCAATCAAGGAAAACGGAGGTCATATTCAGAATCAGGGCAACAGGTTACTATAAAAAATAACCTTTCAAATGTTTGCCGCAAAATCTTTGTTGGCAAGTGATAATAGCATTCGCAAACTGGGGGTTCGCTCTCTGCCATAATGAGAAATGGATTTCAAATTGAAAAACAAATCAAGTAGTTATTACTCATTTTATTAAAGATTAATTAAAAAAATAATTATCTTTTAATGATTAGAGGTTTCGGTATCAACTTTCAAGTGTGCATGAAAAGGTTTAATTTAACAGATGAAAATGAAGCACGTGTTAAAACTGTTGTCGTCAGTTATTACGAGAAATGTAATTAAAAAAAAGCAGTATTTACGTTTTATGTTGTAAAATATAGTGAATATTTTAGCAATTAACATTTTAATACATATAAAATAGTGTTCTGAAGGAGGGGGCAGTAAATATTTTGCATTGCATAAATCGCAACAAGCAATATTGTATTCAGAGACGAGTGCAAGCACTATTGATCCTTCAAACCATTTTCCCTCTGTTAATCAACATGGGAAATCATTGCAAATTGTTCCTAATGAATGTAGTCTTTAACTAGTAACAATATTTTATAGGTAATATATAGCTAGAACGAATATTCATGCATCAAACAAAGTGAAAGAAATAGGAACGTTTAAAGATACAGTGAAATGAGACAATTATAAACCTGTAATTTATAATAGTTTCTTTTTAAAAACATTGTTCAACTATATCTTATGTTACGACTTCTCATTTCATTTGACATTTCTGCTGAACGACTAGTGAAAAGATTCATTAAATTATTTTTTATATAGACACTTTGATGTTATATATTTCCCTCATTATCTACAGAAGTAGGCGATATATATAAAGAAATAAATATAATTTTTTATAATTTCGTTCCTCTTGGCAAAATAGGGATAAACTCTGTAAAAGGAAATCAATTTGAAAGCTTGAGATACTCCACTGAGCTTCCATTTTCAAATATCTCGCTTCGTGTCATA
>JABUQX010137567.1:27500-32500 GCA_015478945.1 Trachelipus rathkii | reverse complement strand
TATATATATATATATACTATATATATATATTATATATATATATATAACTATAATATATATATGATATATATATAGAAGATTATATAATATATAGCTATATATATAAATATATATATGAGATATATTATATATATAACTATATATATATATATATATTATATTAATATATAATATATATTATATATATAATATATATACGTATATATATATATAAATTCATATATATATATATTTATATATAATATAGTATATTATATTATGTATATATAAGTCTAAAATGAATTAGACGATCCAAACATTTTAAATTTATTTAAAACCGACTAGTTTGAGTTATTACAAAACACCCATTTTCAAGGCTGAATGCATAATGATATAAACAAAATAAACAGCTTAAAATGATCATAATTAATAATAATAAAAGTGTGCTTAGTTTTTGTAAAAAAGAAAATTAACATATAGAAAGTCAACAAAAAATAGAAAGTCGACTTCACTTAAGGTGTTTAAGTATTAAATTGTTAGATTTCATTTAGGGAGGGCTTCATGTTCCAAATATATAGATTCCAAAATTCCAAATCTTCAGCATTTCCATGGTCTAAATTTTGAATTTTGATCGATATATGATGATGAAAACTGAAGAAACTTGATTATTAAATGCCGGAATAGGTGGATGATAGAGATCCCTAAGTATCTACTTGAGATACCCTTGGTTTCAGCAATTCGTGTGGAGAGACATCTAATGGTCTTTCCTATATAGAAAGCATCACAGCTATCACATTTATATAAATAAACAATTGGAACACAAAGATAACGACAGATTTTCTTTCATTTGTTAAAGAATTTACCGAATGCCTTATATATCATTAGGGAAAATTATATTAAACTTAATTGTGGAGATGTATACAATAAACTAGTTTTTCTTTAATAATTTCGTAAACTATTCTTCTAAAAACGTAATTTCATATAAAGAATCTTTTATTAGCAGAATATATAGGTGGAGAAGGTTGAATTCATCGTGGAGTAGTTTTTTAAATAAATTTGATCAATACAGTCACATTTGGATCGATACGGATTCTTAAATAGTCAAGTGCATGGCGAAGATTTAAGTAGGGATGAAGAAATTTTGTATCCTCTAATATATATATATATATAATATCATATATATATATATATATATATATATTATAATATATATATATAATATATAATATATTATATATATTATATATTCTATATATATATATAGTATATATAGTATATATATTTATAGTATATATATAATATATATATATATATATTAATATAATATATATATATTATATATATTATATTATATATATAATATATATATATACTATAATATATATATATATAGTATATAATATTATATATGCAAAAGTGGGCGAGGCCACAAGAAAAAAAAAATATTATATATATATATATATATATTTATATATATATGATCTATATAAATATATATATATATATAGATATAATATATATATATATTATACTATATTATATATATATATATTCTATATTATATAATATATATAATATACTATATATATATATATATATATATATATATAATATATATATATAATATTATGCAAAAGTGGCCGGGGCCTCAGAAAAAAGATTATATATATATATATATATATATTAATATATATATATATAATATATATTATATATATTATATAGATATATGATATATATATATATATATATATTATTATAATATATGTGTGTGTGCAAAAGTGGGCGGGGCCTCTGAAGATAAAAATATTGGACCCAAGCCACTTTCGATATTTGATTAAATAGAGGTGGGTGGGAAATATCTGAAGCCGATGTACATCTTATGACATTTTCTTTTTAATGAAATAAATATATAATTTGTTAAATTTTGTTTTTTGTACATACAGGAAATGGTAATCAAAGCAATCCAGAGTTAGATTTCACACTTCTTGCTCTTTGCGATCACCACATCAGAGGAGTGGGAACATTCGGCTTTACAAGTGCTTTTCTAAGCACCGGATCAGCTGTGGATTTAGTTAATTGACGTAGTGTGAATATAATTATTGGAAAGGATTAGTTTTTCTTTCCAAATAGTTTAAAAAGAGAATTATAAAGCCTTTTGTGATTTTTTGATAAGAACACTTTCTGTTTTATTATGTGCATATTTAAGATCAAAACTCACCACAAAACTTCAATGAATTTATATATATATATATATATATATATATTATTATAATATTGGTATAATATTAAAATTATATTATTTATTTTATATATATATATAATAATATACACAAAAACAAAAATTATAAATATATATATATATATATATATATATATATATATATATATATATATATATATATATATATATATATTCAGCAATAGATCTATCCTTGGGAACATAATCTTAATAATAAATAGGAAGACGATCAAAAGTGGAGAGAGCATCCTTTATGCACAAAATTTGGACGTTTTGGTATTCCTTGACCCATATTCAGCAAAAATTTATTCTAGCTTAAATAAAAAAGAACAATTAAAATTACAAGATGAAAACTTATATATTTATATTAATACACCATGAATAAAGTTACATTAGAGAATGGTAAGCAAAGTACATAAATGAAAATTTAAACAAAATCACAAATTTATACAAAATGGAAAAAAAAACTCAAACAAATGCTCCTGACAGAATCTGAGACAATTTTATAGTGTACTGATTTACGAAACTTTAATATTTAAAAAGAAAAAATTACAGTATGTATATACATATATGGTTAGTTGATTAAAGTAGATATGCTAAATAATTAATGTTTGAAACAGTGTTTTATATTATTAAAATTCAGGAAAATAGAACCATATTGATAGACAATAATAAACTTAAAATCTAGTGCATTTAAGGACTAAAATTCACAAAATATTATCTATAACAATGAAATTAGTAGATAAAAGTTATCTATTAAAAATAATAACAATGATAAATAATAATCGCAAAATCAATAACAATAATAATAATAAAATAAAATAAAAATGAAACGAAATATTAAATACTACTACTATACTACTACCAATACTACTACTACTACTACTACTACTACTACTACTACTACTACTACTACTACTACTACTACTACTACTACTACTACTACTACTACTACTACTACTACTACTACTACTACTACTACTACTACTACTACTACTACTACTACTACTAATAATAATAATAATAATAATAATAATAATAAAAATAATAATAATAATAATAATAATAATAATAATAATAATAATAATAAAATAATAATAATAATAATAATAATAATAATAATAATAATAATAATAATAATAATAATAATAATAATAATAATAATAATAATAATAATAATAATAATAATAATAATAATAATAATAATAAATAAGTAACTTTTTTTATAGTTACATGATGAAAAATTAACAAGTATTGAATACAATAATAGCAACAATATTAACTTAATGTAAAAAAAAAAATTGGATTGAGGATTGGTCTTTATTTAATTCCGGTTTCAAATGATAAATATATAAACTTTCCAGGATCTTTCTATCAAGTGGGTCGCTTGCTGAGCCAGGATTTAAAAACATTTTAGTTTATCATCGTCTATCAATTTGGTTCTATTTTACACTATGAAACATACTGTTTCAAACAGTAATTATTCAGCATATCCAATATATTAAGCATTCTGTAATTTTTCCTTTTCAAATATTAAAGTTTCGTAACTCATTACACTTTAAAAAAATTTCAGATTCTGTCACGTGCGTTTGTTTGAGTTTTTTTCCATTTTTTATAAATTTTTGATTTTGTTTTAATTTTTATTTATCTACTTCTCATTCTCTAATGAACTTCTTCAATCGTATTAATATAAAATATAATTTTTCATAGAATAACAGAAGTTGTAAAGTTTATTTTTTTTAAGTAAATTTTTGCTGAAGATGGGTCAAGGAATACCGAAACGTCAATTTTATAAATAAAGAGTGCTTTCTCCATTTTTATTCGTCTTCATATTTATTATATATATACTCGTATATTTTTTTTACAGTTAACCACCACTCATGGGCTGAGCCCTTTTCAATATATATATAATATATATATATTATATATATTATATATATATATATAATATATATATTATATATATATATATATATATAATATAGTATATATATAATATATTATATAATATATATATATTGGCCTCTTAATGCACTCCACTGCTTAATACAAGTCCAATGAGCACTCCCCCACCTCCAATTTCTTCTTCACATGCACCCAACATTCTAACATGAAAACAATATTTCTTTAAAAATTTATAAATATAGAAGGGAAACTGACAATATCGGAAATACTGCTAAGAGTGGCATCCAAAGAATGCCTTTCATTCGCTTCTCTCCCCATTGTTGCAAGTTTTTTAATTTCTAATGATTAAATTTTAATCGAAAAGACTTCCGATTTGATCTGATAATCACCCCCTTTCTTTATTAATTTCCGCTTTATTAAACCCAACCTCCCTTCGATTATACATCGTATCTTGTTTTTTACCGAATCTCTGGTGTCTTGGCGTCTTGTAAAAAAACTTGCTCTCCTACATCCTACGATCTATATTTTCAATTTTTTATCCAAAGACGATGAAACTCCCATAGCCACAAGATTTTTTGACTGTTCACGTGTTTCTATATAGTACATAAATGCATCTATTCTGTTTATCTGTCTTTAAAATTAGATTTTTTAGCAATCTAAATATTAAAATAAAGCACATTCATTTCTTCACCATTCTCCGACATCATTCTTTGATGATTTCAATTATTATCATTATTTATTACCATTTGAATTTTTATCTAATTTCCAAGGTGCAACTGGTGAACCCCAATACTATTCTTTTTCCAGAACAACTTTAAATATGTTTCAGTTGCCTGCCCGTATCCCTGATTGTCATAGAGATTAGACCATCAAA
>JABUQX010137567.1:10000-15000 GCA_015478945.1 Trachelipus rathkii | reverse complement strand
ATATATATATATATATATATATATATATATATATATATATATATACTTCTTTCTTATATATATATATATATATATATATATATATAAAGGATCAATTCCCGAACCTCACTCACTATGGTTGTGTACACCTGTTGAACAGTCATTATGTAAACGCTATTCCTAAAAGAATTCCAGTACGCCAAGAACTTAGAGTAATTGTGTTACTTTTTATGTAAAAGACCTCTAACGGTCTTTCTTTGGTATGATTTTCAAATATTGTAAGGGCCAATCACGATAGTGATGCCCAGGAGGAGTCCCCATGGTTAATAGAGGGTCTTGAGAAGAGGGAAGTCAGTCTGAGTCTCTGCTACAGAAGAAAGGGTACGCTTAGAGGTGCCTGGCACTATAAAGCCGGCACATTAAAATTTAACTTAAATATATCTTATATACGAACATTTATTCTTTGAATCTTTAATATTACCTGTCAGAAATTTAACTTAATTAATTTTAAGCAATAAACTTGAAACGGTAACGCCCATTTTATTATTCCCCTTTTAATTAACCGAAAGTTCGTTAGTATATATATATATATATATATATATATATATATATATATATATATATATATACTATATATATAATAGCTGTATATGTATGCTATGTATGTATGTATATGTATATAATAATAATAATATATAATAATTAATATATGTAATAATAACTCTTAATAATATAATATATATGACCTATGTAATATATAATATATATATGTAATATATATATATGTAATAATATAATAATATATATATAATAATATGTATATATATATATATAATAATAATAATAATATGTAATAATATATAATATGTATAATAATAATAATAATATATGTATATATATATAATATATAATAATATATAAATATAATATAATATCAATAATAATAATATATATATATATATATATATAATATATATATGTATATATAATAATAATATATATATATGTATATATGTATGTAATAATAATAATAATAATATAACATGTAATATGTATATGAATGAGTCTTCCAGTTAGGCGCATGGTTAAAGAACTTCGATAGCTACACTAAAGGAGACTTTACTTTTGAATAGGACAAAATTTAGTTATGAAAAGTACAAAAAAATAATAATAAACTAATAATTTACTTAAAATTTTCTAATATTTAGACTGTTTTTATATATATATATATATATATATATATATATATATATATATATATATATATATATATATATATATATATATATATATATATATATATATATATATATATATATATATATATATATATATATATATATATATATATATATATATATATATATATATATATATATATATATATATATATATATATATATATATATATATATATATATATATATATATATATATATATATATATATATATATATATAGTGTATCAGGGGGCAGGCCATGGCTAATTTGGAGCACTAAAAATCTTAAGTATCCGTTAATAATACAAGGTGCAGGTTAAACTAGAATTAAACGATAAAATTACAAATTAAAAATTAAAATTAAAAAATTAAATTAATTAAAAGTTAAATTAATTAAATCAAGTGAAATTATTGATATTGGCAATTTCATAGGTACGGTATTTAGCAATAAGGAAAAGTGGAAATATTAAATATCTCTGGAAACCAGATTCAAAACATATATTTCCTGCTCAGGAAGGCAAAGGTCTAAGTGGTTAGCTTACTCTGATAAAAACGTTGGGGTTTATTGCTCAAATTGCGTATTGTTTTTGGAAACAAAAGAAGGTAAAGGAAAACACCAGGAATTGGGTGTTTTTGTCTACAGACCGTATTCAAGCTTAAAAAAAGAGTCATTGAATCTTTCAAAAAACACGAGGCAACTAAATATCACAAAGAATCGGTGGAAGAGAGATTTGCTGAAGAAAAGCAGGTTCAAGGAAAAATCGAGAGCATCGACAAACAGACTGATAATATAAAAAGGCCAGACAGTAGAAAGAGGCTAATTCCAATTGTTGAAACAATTCGATTCTGTGGTAAGCAAAATATATCGTTAGAGTGGACATCATATGACTCATGTCGTGAACTCTCCTGGCCCTGGAAACGATGATGGCATCACCGGATTTTTAAAGTATCGATGCTAATGCTGGAACCATGTTCTTTCAGAACATTTAAAAGCAAATGGTAAAATCCCCTTATCTAGTGTTACTCTAATTCAGTCATTTGCGCATCTCATTCAACGTAAAATTGTGCAAAACATAAATAAAAGTAAATTTTTTACTGTCCTAGCCGATGAGACGACCGATGTGTCCCAGAAAGAACAATTTTCGTTGTGTGCTCGTTACGTTGATATTGATACTCTCACCGTCAAAGATTTTTTGTGTTTCGTCTCAGCAAATGATTTGACGGGAATAAGTCTTGCAAAATTAATTGAAGAAAAAGTAACTGAACTTGGTTTGAATACAAATAATCTAAGAGGACAGGGGTATGACGGTGCAGCAGCAATGAGTGGTGAGTTCAGCAGTGTTCAGAAAGTAATAAAGGAAAAATGTCACAAAGCTATTTATACTCGCTGCTTTTTGCATTGCTTAAATTTATGCCTTACAGGCGCTTCTAAAGTTCAGAATATTCAAAATGCAATTGGAATAATATCAGAATGTTGTACATTTTTTTATTGTAATTGCAAAGAGGACAAAAGTTCTTTTAGAAAAAATAGAAGAACTTATTCCTAAGAGTAGCAAAAAGAGATTAAAAAAGTTTGCGAAACTCGCTGGTGCCAACGGCATGAATCGGTTTTATTATTTAAAGAGATGATAAACCCGATAATAGCAGCTTTAAAACAAACAAAATGTGAAGTTGGAGATCAGTCAGAAAAAGCTACCTTAGTTATAAACAATGTTTATAGAGCTTTCTGGATTCCTTTTTGTTTTAAACAGACTATTAAGTTTAACATACAATCTTTCAAAACGATTGTAGACACACGTTATTGATTTGGTGAGTGCATATAATGAAGTGAATCTTAGTTAAAACTAAACTTGAAGCCATCAGAGAAAATGCAACATAGAATTTCAGTAGATTTTTGAAGAATGTGTAAGCGCATCTGAATCTGAGCTGGGTATTGAAATTGCTGTACCAAATTAACAAATTCCAAAAATACAGACCCAGCATTCTTACTTCCCAGGCTTATTATCGCACATCCATTTTTTATACCATTTTTGGATGATTTAATATCAGCATTAGGAGAGGTTTTAAATCATAAAGAAATTATATCTTTCTTGCAATTTGTCATACCAAACAGGTGTAATGTGCCATATGAGAAGATAAAAGATGTAACATTTTACAAAGAAGATCTCGAAAGCCCAATTGAGGATTTAGTAAAAGCAGAATGGAATTTATGGAAGTTGAAATGGCATCACAGCACAGATCGTCCAAAAACAGCAATAGATGGACTAGTTTCTTGTTCGCAGTCACAATTTCCAAATATTTACATCTTGTTGCAAATACCGGCAATTTTACCCGTGTCTACTGCTTCAGTAGAAAGAAGCTTTTCAACATTAAGACTTCTGAAAACCTACTTGAGAAATACTATTGGAGATGAAAGACTTACTGGACTTGCCCTCCTCTACGTACATCGAAATATTGACATAAAAACTGAAGATGTTATCTCGGACTTTGCTCACTCTCATGCCCGGCGATTAAAGTTAACATCAGGTAAGAGATTTTATAAATTTATATAAATTATTCCTTTTTTTCTTAGAAATTTATTATTTATATTTAACTTCTCTTTATATATATATATATATATATATATATATATATATATATATATATATATATATATATATATATATATATATATATATATATATATATATATATATATATATATATATATATAAATATATATATATATATATATATATATATATATATATATATATATATATATATATATATATATATATATATAATATATATATATATATATATATATATATATATATATATATATATATATATATATATATATATATATATATATATGTATAATATATATATATATATATATATATATATATATATATATATATATATATATATATATATCTATATTAATATATATATATATATATATATATAACATATATATATATAATATATATATATATATATATATATATATATATATATATATATGTATATATATTTATATATATATATGTATATAACATGTAATAATAATAATAATAACATATGTATATATATATAATATATATATAATATATATAATAATATATCTTTGTATATATCGATTTTTGTCTGTTTACCAAGGCAAAGTCTACTGGTTTACGCCACTGTTGTAATAATAATAATATATATATATATATATATATATATATATATATATATTATATATATATATATATATATATATATATATATATATATATATATATATATATATATATATATATATAGACATTAGGTAGGATCTTTCTCCAGAAAATTATATATAGAATTTTCTGGAGAAGATCCTACCTTCAGCATGTCACATATATATATATATATATATATATATATATATATATATATATATATATATATATATATATATATATATATATATATATATATATATAATATATATATATATATATATATATATATATATATATATATATATATATATATATATATATATATATATATATATATGGACATTAGTTAGATCTTTCTCCAGAAAAATTAAACTGGGGAAAAACGTAAAAATTTGTTTTTTTCGGGAAAACGAAAATATTTCCCTTTACTCACAAAAAAGGTCTAGAATGACAAAATGACATAAAATATATATTTTTATTTTGTCGACAGGTGCAATAACTCAATGAAGGGATCTTTGTCTTCTTTCTCAATTTGATTTCTCCAAATGAAAGTTTTTAAGTATCTTGATAAGTTTCCTTTATAGTTACCACTCTTTGGTAATGATGC
>JABUQX010137566.1:0-19696 GCA_015478945.1 Trachelipus rathkii | reverse complement strand
ATACTAAAAGTTACACGTTAAAGAAATGAACAGGTTTGGAAAAGTGCCGCCATGAATGAGATGAGGACTTACCCAAGTGAATAGAAGCATCTTTGGAAGAAGCATGAAAGTTTTTAAGACTGGAGAATAAAGGGAAGGAAATCTAATCTAGAATATTGAATAGGGATTGGTTTGCTGCTCATAAACTAATGTGAAATAGAGTGTGAGGAGAGTTGGAGGAACAACTTCAAAATCTGCTTAACAATGGGCACAGTTACTGAAGAGTGAAGTGAATGTTTATTGGGTTTGTGGTTTTGCAAAGAGGAGTAGGTTTGCAAGAAGGAAGTAGTTTTTGGAGGACTAGGTCATTAGTAAGGAGGAGGTAAGCCGTAGAGTGAGAAAAGTTAACATATAATAACATATGTAGGTGAGATGAAAATTACTGGGGAAATGATCAAATAACGAGCGAGGAATGAATGTAACGAATTTTAAAGGTTGTTTTTTTTTTTTGTTTTGTAAACAAAAATTTCATGTTCTAAAATTCAGTGGTTTGAATGAGAGCAGTCATAATGCCATTTTATAAGGGTGAGGGGGGAAAAATGCAGGGTTAACAATAGAATTTATAGAGGGAATTAGTATATTGGAGTGTTGTAGGAAATATAATGCTGTTATTTTGGCCGAAAAAGGGAAGGGCCCAAATCTGAAACTACAGGGGCTAATTAGTGAAATAACAAGGTATTGCAGTTAGAAGTGGCTTTAGAGGATGTTTGTGTGCAGCATCAAATCTTTGCATTGAAATGAAGGGATGAAGGAAAATGATGGAGAGAGAAAGAATCAATTTTATTTTAGGTTTCATGGATTGCAATGGACGTAATGATGGGATTAATAGGTACCGCCTTCTTATGGCAGGTGTTAGAGTTGATATATGGTGTTGTGGTACTCTACTAAATGAGTCAAAAGGTATATATGACAAAAAAGTGAAGCTTGTGACAAGAATAAAATTGGAAGTCGAAAGTGATTTGTTGAATATTAATAGGCAGGTGAGCCAGGATTAAGTGTTATGTCTCCTTCGTTATCCAATTTGTAAATGGATTGAATTATGAAAATTAATTATTAATGGTTGGTGGAAGGGGGTGTTTTTAGAATGATGGAGAATGAAAATACTATATGTTAATGATTTGGTTTTGTTTGTGGCGAATCCGAATCTGAGAATTTGAGAGGATTGGTAGAGAGATATTTAACAGGGTATGTAATGGAAAGGGAGGGCGTTTGAAGTAAACGTAAATAAGAGTTAGATTATGGTTGTGAGGAGGACAGTCCTCGGTGTTGTGGAGCTATGTTGGATGGTGAGAAGCTGAAACAAGCTGTTCTGAGTTTTAATATTACGATAATATGTGGGATGAAAGGGAACAGATAGATACTGATGTGGTAAGAAAGTTTAGAGGCTTTGGTTCAATTTCAAACCCTTGGTGGATTGTAAAGGGACTAAGTCTTTTCTTGAGTACGCTAGGGGTCTTACATGAGCGTATGTTGTTCACAGTTGTTATAGTATTAGATTCATGTAGCTTACCATAATAGTTCAGGACAGAAGAATCATTGTTCAAATGCAAAAATTCTTATTGGGAGTGTTACGGTGTGAAGGAATGATAAAATGAGGAAAGAACGAATTGAGAAGTTTCTGGCAGATATCAAAAACATTAGAAATGAAGGAGAATAAATGAACAAGTACGTGAGATAATTAGTCATGTGTAAAGATGGATGATAGTCGGTGGTTAAGCGGATATATAGTTGTGAGTGTGCTGGGAATCGATCGGCTGGGAGACAGATGAAAAAGTGGATTGAGTAAGTAATGGAATGCCGGGAGAAGAGAAATGTGACTTTGGCAGAGGCAGAGAATAAAGATGCATAACAGGAGTGAATGACAGGGTTTTGTGAAGGAAGGGGATATGGTTGTGGCCCTCCTGGCCCAGGGAAGAACCCTAACGAGATACCCCAGCAGGGGTCCGTCGCGGTCCGCAAAGTTTTAGGGTGGATTATCCGACTGCGACGAGCTCTTACTAAAGGTATAGGGGGCGGTAGGACTGGGCTTTCTTTTTAGACTTGCGTGGTAGAAGGTTATTGAAATGATAAATATTACAATGTTAATATTAAATTAGCATTGATATGTCATAGATATGATTGAAATTGGAAGATAAACTAAGTTTTACAGTCAATGTTTGTTACTTAACGTTGATAAGCAAAGAACTTTGTTAATGAAAGCATTATTTTCTAAATGCATGACGTTTTTAGTTCAAGTAATGTTATGATAGGCTTTATTGTGTAAACACTTTGTTGTGCTAGTACTATTCGTTGGTTATTGTGATAGTTAGGTTAGGTTATGATAGATTTTTATTATGTTTTTGTAAAATATTACTAGACCAATGTAAAATTAGCATTGATTTTAGGAAAAATAGTGGTAAGGTTTGAGTTTTGTATGCAAATGTTAGCTACTTTACCTTGATAAGTTATCGAAAACTTTTAATGTTTAGCACCACAACAATCCTGCTTAAGATGTGTTTAGGTTTGTTGTTTATATTGTTTTTAGTTCAGGTTATGTTATGTTATCTTTATTGCTGTGAAAACTTTGTTAGGTGAGCATTTATTAGTTTGTCGGTGTGAAAGTTATGTTAGGTTATATGGATAAAATTTATATTTACATAATATAAATGATTCTAAATAACATTGTTAGTGTATAGAAATAAAATTGGATGGATAAAAAGGGTATTAGGGTATTTTGTGCTAAGTTTTTGCTAATGTAATAATAGTACTTTATTCAATGTTAGGCCCTGAACTGTGGACAGTGTTAGCAATTTATTTTCATTTGTCAATGATATATGCTACGGTAAGTTATGTTACCACTTTGGTAGCAAGTATGAAATTTAATTTGTAGGGGCCATATTATTTCACAAGCAAAGTATGTTAGGTTTGTTTTTTTTTTTAATTATGTCTTATTTACCACAGGTGACATCTTCATGTTTATAATGATATGAAACTTTACTCTTTGATCATTTATGAGCTTGCCAGTGTGATAGTTAGTGCTTTACGTTATTTGAATAAATTAAATTTAAAGTTTAATTCTTCTCATTCTCTTTATAATATTTCTGCCAAATTAAATATAATACGCTACATTCAATCAAGGAATTGAATGTATATATATATTACAATATATGATATTAAATATTAATATAATTGTGGAAAGAATTATAATGAAAAATAAAGGGATAAGGGAAGAGATAATTTTAAATAGATTGAGAACTTGAGATTAAAATGTTAAGAGTATAACTTTTATTAATGTAGAGACTACTGATCCTTTGTCAGTTTAGCTAGTCTTTCTTTATGTTAGGAATGCTATGTAAGTTAATTTATTCTTAGGTCAGTAATGTTTTTTTATATTCTTTTTGAATGTGTATAAATAACTTTAGTAATCCGTTTAACTATTTATTCTCGAATTGTAGTATAGAGTGAAATAATAAGATATAGGTAGGATAACAATGTCTCTCCTTTATGATAAATGACCTTAATTAGAAAAAAATATTAATATGACTAGTAGGATAAAGCAGTTACAAGCAATACCGCTATGTGGGAAAATTATAGGGTTAGTTTGAGCGTTATTGTTATGTAATATTAAGCTATCAATTGTAATGTTAACATCATTTTGATAATGATTAAATTATATTATAAAAGTTAGAGCAGACCTCGAATATTTCCATATCACGTAAGAGAGATATGTTATTATTTATGTTATATGTTTAATAATTAATATATATCATGTTCTTAGAATTACTATACAGCATTATTATTATAGAATACATTAATTAAATTGATAGTAAAAAATAATTTGAGTATACAAGTAAATAATATATATATATAACAAATTTATAATAAATTATATACTGTTTATAGAAGAATAAATTATTTTAAGGTTTTAATATAAATATGATTAATATAAAATAAATATTATAATATAAATTAACATAAATATAATAAATAATGATTAAAAATTAAATAATATAATTATATATGTAAATATAAATATTAATAGAATAATAATGAAATAAATTAGATAATAATGAAATAATAAATATTCATTCAATTTGTCATATAATATTATAATAATTATTAATAAAGATGTAAATATTAATCGATATTACGCATCAAATCATGTAATAAATAAGATTCAAGACTTTATATAATTATTACATATATATAATGTAAATAAAAAATTAATATTAATATTAAATAATCAGCCTTCTCTTTCCCTTCCTCCACATCGCTAACAGATAATTTATGGTACGTTTGTGTATGGACTGACATAATTCAGTATAATTATTCATATTTGACTATGAGCATATTTATTTTAATGATGTAAATAAAACTTTAGTATTATGTTTAAGATTTTAAGTGACTGTACTTTTAATAATATTGTAATAATAATATTAGTTTTATGTGTTAATAAAATTTTAAATTCTACTATAATAGTGACAAATTTGAAGCACAATGTGATATTAGAGTATAGTATATTGGAAAGGATAAGGAATTTATGAACATATTATTAGGATATATATTTTTATGTTTTAGTATAAATAGTGTTTATTGAAAAATATTACTTATATTATTTAACTTATTATTAATTCAAAAGAATTTGTTGAATATTTGTTTCACATTCATAAGATTTAATTCTATTACTATTTACAGAATATATTCTTTTTGAGTGATATTCTGTTATATTCAATATTGTCTTTGTAAATAAGTCAATTATAAAAGTAAATATTAAATTATTATTAAATAATAATTAATTATGTATGGACTTTTCAAACAAAAATAGTAATTAATATGTTCTATATTGTAATTGTTTACTTATAGTATATTATAGTGTATCAAAATGGAGACTTATAGTGTTAGGTATGACAGGTATGTATAACTCTAGAAGATCAATTTATATGAATTAACCATGTGCATCATTACCGCAATTAAAGACCATTTAATAAAGATGACCCATTTCTATTAATATAGTCAATTGTTTTAAAATGTAGTCAATTCATCAGTACATGTACGTGATAATATTTAACGATTACTTATATCCACATAACAATAAGCTGTATATATTCTATTATATTATAAGAATATAATTTGTGCTTTATATATGACATTAGTTTTATAAACGGTATTGTTTAATTTTAGTAATAATTATATTTGTATAATATATATTATATAATTGAAACATTTACTTATATATGTTTACGTTTTGTCACATCTATATTGCAATTAAGTTTTAAGATCTTTTTATATGGTAATCGAGATACTTAACATTTTGACTCTTATGTAAATCCACTGAAATATAAATTACAATTAGAGTCGAAAGTGAAAGACTAATTTAATGGAACTAGTTAGTGGACCCTTATAGGTGCGACCCTTGGATTAAAGGATTTATCCTCATTGATCAAGTGTTAGATCATATCTGACGATTTAACACAATGATTAACTTTAATATATAAAAGATACTGAGACATGAAACTACAAGAGAGAAAAAAACAATATGACAATTGAAGTTATTATTATAAAAAATTATATAGTTCGCTTCTCAGTGTATAAAGAACTTTATTTATATGTAATGTGAGGCTTTAAAATAAACAATAATTAAATATATCGTATGAGCGCAAATAAAATAAGCTCCAAAACGCAAAAAGCACGTAACCTCAAGATATGGGTGAAATAACATAGCAGTTAAGGAGCAGGAGAACGAAAATGTCAACTCGGTGGACAATAAATAGGGCACGACAGACCATATTAAATATAAATAGCATGTTCTTTTGAATCAGAAATGTCGAAAATTTACTATCAACTTTGTACAAAAGAGACACTATTTTTAATAAGACTAAAAAAATTTAATATAATAAATAAAGTTATTTAAAAAAAAATCACTTAATACAAAAAAATAAGAGCTAATGTTAAATTAAATAGGTAAAATAATATTGATCTTTAAAATGAACTAAATAATTTAAACAATAAACAGAGCTAAAAAAATATAAACTGCATATTAAAATGGTTTTAAAAGATTGGTAAAATGTAATAGATGAGGTATTGATAAGTACAAAATCCACGAAAATGTGTACTTGTTCTAAAAAAATAAAACTTATATAAATATACCGAGATACGTAAGCACAATAATATTACATCACCCAAAAAGATTAAGTGAGAAAATATGCCCTAAAAGAAAATAAAAATGAATAAAAATTAACAAAATTATTTATGCTATATAACAATAAACTAAGTAAAGAAAGTAATTTATATAAAGAAGTAAACAAAAACATAATAATAACAGAAATAGTAAAACCATACAAAAAACGAAACATGATCTGATACTTAACATGTTGTATGAAAAATACTGTGATAGTGCACTTAGGCACCTCTGCTAATACTCCACATCTCACATTTGATGTTAATAGCTTTTAAAATACTATACTGTATTCCTTCAGATCTATACGTTTAATCCGTAAGAAACGGAACCAGATAGCATCAAATCGTGTTCCTTTATTAAGCAAAGTATAACTAGACAGTGATTGTAATCAGGTAAGTCCTCCGCTTTCGACCGTAAAGATTAAATGGATTCAGTTCACTGATATAATTGTATATTTAAGTAATATAGGATCTAAAAATATAATGTGCCTGTGAGTGATTATTGCTGCTTTATCCAGTTAAATGTATGATATATGTCAACTTGTATTATCATAGGTTGATATGAGTATTAGACAGATTACTTTATGAGATATATAATTAATTTTTTATTTATAGGTTCTTGTATATTAATATATAATATAGTTACTAAATTATGTAAATTGGTGGAATATATATTATATATAATTATATTATTATACTATATTTATTATAGATATTAATAATATAATTAATGATGATATTAAAGTTATGAAATTATATTTATTTGATTATTATTAGTGGTTATTAATTATATTTAATATATATTATTATATATTATTTCTAAAGCATTTTGCTGATATTAGTTGTATTTATTTCTATATATTTTGTATCGCTCTAAACTAATTTTATTTACTCAGATATAAAGATATAATATATTTTATTTACATAACAGTATTAAGGTGATTGTGTTAGATAACTTATTTACTTACTATTCAGGGTTAAATTGTTTATGTTTAGCTTTGTATATGATTAATATAAGAGACATCATTATAGTTGTTCATGTGTTTATAATATGAGTTATAACTTGTTAGACATTATAAAAGCTCAAGTGTTCTCACGCTAAAATCGCCCAATTACCTTAATTACATGGAAAATATTATGTTGTATGTGTGGGATAATACCGATTAGTGTATATTTAATATAATTGAGGAATATCATCCAACGTACTGGTTATTATTTGTACAAATATTATAATTTAATAGAGAATTAAAAAAAGCTCTTGCTACACTCAGCTCTGGCGTAAATGTTATCAAATTTTTCGTTTGTGAGTAAAAATAAAATTTTAAGAAGTATAGCATATATATTATAGTATATGACCTGGTATTAAGCAGTTCCGAAAGAGTAGCTCGAATACATCCGCAATCCTCACCCGGCCAGCTCAAAAAATTAAATTATTAGTATCCATAAAATTATGAATTAGTATTATCAGATCAAATTTTGAAACAACTCTGTAAACATTATAAATTGTTGCCTTTTTGCCATTACTAAATAAAATGTCGTTTTAGAGTTGTTCTGTGTCTGTAGTCATATACATTCTTTCGTACGAGATTTTCAAATATTTTCAAAACTTTCAATATTTTCACATTTGTTCGAGTAATCAACTTCCAGATATTTTTTTTCAGAATTAATGACTATTAGAAATTATTTTATAAATATTTCTAGTGTTGTGCCAATAGATAGGCTACTCCTATACCAACGAATCGAGCCTTCGTTAATATTTTTAAGTTTTATTGCCATGGAGTATTTCAACTACTACACTAATGATTATTATAAGTAAATAAAACTATTGACTTTGATATTTTTTTCTAGTTTCGGATAGCGAGGGTATTATGTATATTATAGTGTATAATAAATGGGCAAAGTTGATAGATGAATGCACAAATGTATTTACTCGAAATTTTATTGTATATGGATCAGTTTTGGATTTGTTCTCTAATAACAACATATTAAAAAAAATAAAAAGAATTGTAAAAATTTTTGATAAAAATCAATTTATTGATTAGATTGAGTATTCAAAACAACTATCTATGTAAAAAGATTCACCTTGTCCGAATATTGTCGAGAAAGGAGAAGTGGATATTGAAATGCCCAAACATTCCATCTGCTATCCAGAGAAAGGATATAGGAACTAATTTATAGATAGAAGATGATAGAGATATTTATATAGTTAATAATTTTATGTGTAAAGATTTGGATCTGTTTTGATGTTAAGTTCTTGAGAACAAAATTTATAAAAAAAAAAGATTTGAAAATTATTTTATAAAACATTTTATATATGATGAGTTTATCACACGTAAATATGTTCTATTCTAAATGATAAAATTAAGAAAAAGAATATCGACACTAGTCCATCATCTGCCTTACTATTGGCCATAGCGCCATGAAATATGTATGCTCACAATACGTGAAGCTAAGGATCAGTGTAAAGAAATATATGAAAAAAAACCTGAATACGGAAAGTATTTTACCCTCAAACGGAAGTGCGGTGGTTCTGCACAGCATTTTCAGAAAAAAGTTGTCAAAAAAACATGTATAGAAAGGCCGTATAGATTGTTCGTGTGTGAACACTCTCACCTAAGACTCGATGTTATCAACCACTCAACATTTCAAGGGAGAATTGTGTCAGTCGGATATAAAATCGTTCGTTTACACAAGCCTTGATGAAAATAAATATTAATTAATGTATATCATCTGATATAATTGATATACGGATTTCATACGAAAAAGTATATCAAAAATATGTATCTTGGTCCATGGGTTCCAAGAACAAATCCCAAACTAATATATATTATAATATATAATATATAGTATATATAATATAATAATATATATATGATATATATATTAATATAATATATTATAATATTATTAATAAATTAATTATATATATATAGTATAATATTAGAGTAATTAAATATATAATATAATAATATTATTAAGATTATTATAATATATATAATAACTTATAATATATTCGAAGTACCCTATTAAAATATATAGTGATTTATTATTAATTATGGGGTATTAAAAAAGGTTAGCTGACTTGGGTATTAAGTTATTTAATTATATACATACACTCTCAATGTACATAAATAATAAAAATTAGGTATGAATCACACATCACATCTAATTTATTCCTATTCCTTACGCGCGTATATAAGATTGTTCTAAAATCTAGCACCAGTGGCATCTAGCATATTGTATGCCCTTGAGATATGTAGCAAATAACATTGAAATACATCA
Organism: Trachelipus rathkii; assembly: GCA_015478945.1. NCBI lineage: Eukaryota > Metazoa > Arthropoda > Malacostraca > Isopoda > Trachelipodidae > Trachelipus > Trachelipus rathkii. The sequence continues at coordinate 10,219 of JABUQX010137566.1, read as the reverse complement.
TCGAACTTACTATCCAACAAAAAGATATTCAGCAAAACGGGCATGCCATTGAATGTCTCATTTAAAAATGCCAAGAAGATCGAGTCCTGAAAATTTTTAAAGGTACTAATTGATTAATGTGTACTGCAAAATTAAAAACTTCATTCGTAATATGGTAGGTATAATTCCTTACCCAATATAAGCACTATTTTTTAGTTTGGAAGTACATTTCTAAATAAAATTCATGGAAAGTTGGAATACAACAAATGTATAGAAACATTCATGGACAAGATTTGCAAAAGTGAAATATTCAGAAAAAGGTAAGTACACAATGAACACAGAAAAACATACAAAAATGACTTTCAAAATTCAAATTTGATATTAGATATATAAGGGAGATCAGAAATCAGGCTTAGAAAATATCCGAATACTTTTATTTATCACTATATATTTAGAGGGGGTGAGTGATACGAAAAATTGGGTATAAAGCGTTATTTATTTAACCGAATATTTAAATCTTTACCATTAGACTAGAAAAATTAATATAATGACACATACAATTATAGAATTTTTTTCAATATACTGTTATTTAATCCCCGTTATATTGTAATGTACAAATACATGAAAAAATATAAGGTGGTGCATTTAATCTATGAAATTACCGAAATGTGCTCAATTACAATAAATTCAGGCTCTATGGACCACTACAAATTGCTCTATAGTTCACACACTCTCGAATAGTCAAATTGAACCTGTCATAATCATTTACTCTATCCGTCTTAAACGTCTTATTTGATTTATTCTGTTCTGAAAAAGGATCCTGTGCCCCAGAATAACAACTTATATAGATAGGCATAAGCTCAGAAATTTATTTATATGGTATATTTCTGAGAGGCAAAAAGGAAGAGAGGTACTACGTGCTCATGTAGACAATATTCGTAACGTTTTGTAATTTCATTAAATAAGGTAATCGAGAATTTGGGTAATTAATTATGGTAGAATAAATTGAAATAATACTCATTTATTAATAAGATGAAACAGGAAATCTCTAACTTTACATAATTCTATATAACATTTACGAGTAGAATATATAATTAATATATACGAACAAGTGTACTTATAGAAACCTCGATAGATACTTTTTATTTACTTCTTAATGGATTTAACAAATAATTTGTTCCAAAATATGATATAACTAATTTAAAATTATATATATATATATTATAAATATATATTTTATTATAATATATAATTATATAATATATAAAATATATGATAAATTTATATATATAAAATTATATATTATTAGTATATAATATATTAATAATTAATATATATATATATAATAATATATAATATAATAATATATAATAAATATAATATATATATAATATATTATATATAAAATATAATTATATATTAATTATTTTATATAATATAATATATTTAAATATTATAATATTAATATATTAATTATTAATTAATAATAATTATATAATAATATATATATGATATTATAATATAATAATATTTATATATAATAATAAAATAAGTAATTACCTATTAGTACTGTATTTAAAATTGTATTTAGTAATAAATAATAAGTATTATGTGAGTATAGTGATATTCATCATACAATATAATATAGTTATAATATATATATATAGTAGAACATTTACCAATATTAAATTACCCAAATTCTTATAGTTTAGAATAATTATACACAATTTATATATATCAGTTTTAGTATTTATACTTAATCTATATAATTGTCTAAAACACATTAAGTGTGGTGTCCTATATTTAGACCCTCTAAATATATACAACGATAATTATTAAAAATTATTTAAAATTATTTTAATATTAATAAATTATATGAGACTACTATACCTAGTATTATTAATTTATACTTATCTAATTTAAATAATTATATAGATAACATATATACATTTTATACTCAAAATATTAAATTAATAAACAATATAATTTAATGATTAATAATATAATGATTAATAAATATCTATTAAAAATATAATTGTGTACACATAATTATATATAATATATATTATAATATTAATAAATATAATACAATATATACAATATCATATATATTAAATTAATAATAATAAATAATTAAATTAATTAATTTAAATATATATAAATAATATAATAAATTTAAATTTAATTATAAAAATATAAATTATACTACTATGAAATAATAATATAATAAAGAAATAAATCAGTTAATAATAATATTAATAATAATAATAATAAAATAATTTAAATTAATTAAATATATAATTATAAATTAAATTTAATAATTATATAATTAATAATAATCTAAAATAATGAATATTAATAATTATATTTATAATTTTAAATAATTTAATATAAATAATAATATATTATACTTGGTTAACTTCATGAATAAGTGTACACTTGAATTTGGATAAAACAGTAGTTTAATTTAATTTTTTTTATTATTAAATCCAAGATTCCGTAATAATTCTAATATTAACGAAGAGAACCTAACAAAATTATATAACATATATAAAAAAATATAAACATGTTAAGTTATCAAGAATAGAAAAGTAAGTTATATAAGTTGAAGCTACTACTATACATACTACATAGAGATACGTGATATAGTTACCTCTTTATTAATAACCATATTATATTTGATCATTTCGGGTGAGATATATATAGATATATATGTGATCAAGAATTGCAAGATAATTAAGAGATTAATAAAACTCTGAATAACAAATAATAAGAGATGGTAATTTCAAGACAACTATTAGTAAACAACTTAATTAATGTATCTTAACTTATTTTAAATAGATGTAATAGGTATTAATATATATATTCATTGATACCCTGATTTACATTTTCGTTTGCGTGTGAATTCACTCATCACTTACTCATCATTTACTAACCTCCGGGAAGCATGCACATTTGTATTTTTAAAATTTATATGTTCATAGTATTATATTATTAAATTCAATCACTTATATATTTACGTATTATATCTAGAAATCAATCTATTATTATGAATTATACCAAAATGTTTTATGCATAATTTAAATAAAATTGAATATTTTACATAAATTATATAAATATGTAATTTTATTGATTCTTATTAAATTAGTATTATTTTGATATGTGATTTATGTATTTTTGCATAGTAGTAATATCAACCTATCATATATCCATATAATACTAGATATATTTTTGCAAAATAATTTAAATGACTTAATTTTTATTTTTTACATTCATAAATTATGATTTATTTAAAGAAAAAGTATAAAATGTAATAATTATTTTTAGATTATTTATATTAGATATATAAAATTCTATATATTATGTATTAATTAAGCTGACTAATTTAATATATAATAATAATATTATAGTATTATAAAATCAGTATTACTGGTACTGATAACATAGTAGATATATATGTATTTATCCTGTGCTGGTACGACCAAAAGTTTATGTGACTCTTAATAATATTGCTGAAACTGGAAGTGTTGCCAGATTTGGCCATAAAAAAGTTGATAATTATGCTGACATCAACCCTAATTTCCATAAATTTTAGAGAATTTAAAAAAATAGTCAAAGAAAATAACTAAGTTACATTTTTGGCGCCTAAAAAGGGAAGAAAAATATATGATGTATAAATATAACTGAATTTGGAGACATCTTTCTCGCATCTTCAATTGACGTAAAGGTATAATATAGGCACGTAGAAATAAAGAATATGAACTATACTCTTCTTGGGCATAGCTTCGTCTTACTCACACGTAAATTGAGTACATCCCCTCCTTGAATATAGGGCTTTGCCCTTGAGCGGTGGTGTTAACTGTAAAAATTATTATTATTATTATTATTATTATTATTATTATTATTATTATTATTATTATTATTATTATTATTATTATTATTATTATTATTATTATTATTATTATTATTATTATTATTATTATTATTATTATTATTATTATTATTATTATTAAACTTCCGTCCGATCTCAATCCCGCATACAACTGGTAAAAAAATTCTTGAAAAATTAGTTCAATTTCAAAACCCATTTTTTTTGGATTTAAAGTGATGAACGATATAGAGGCTTCACCACAATATCAAATCCCTTTCAGGGCTTGTTATTCAAATAAGATGCATCCTTTTTTCACTAGATAATTTTTTTGTATTATACTAAAAGAAAATTTTTAAAAAAATTTCAAAAATTTTTTTTTAAATTTGTTCCAAGAACAAATCCAAATCTATTGCATATACAAAGAAATTATCTAAGTAAAAATGTGCATCTCTTTCGACTACATATGCCCTGAAAATTTGATTTTGATCGAATGAGTAGAAAAAAAATATATAAATTTTTCACTTTTCAAATCCAAAAAAAAAAATGGGTTTGGAAATTGGACAACGCTGAGCACAAAACTCAAAAAATCGAAAATGTTCTATGTAACTATTGTAGGTAATGGACCCATCTATGCATATTTCAAGTTTGAAGTCATTTCGAAAAAATTCTGAAAGTTGATACGAAAAAATGTCAAAAACATGGATTTTGAAAAATTGAAAATTCTGAAAGAATGACTATTAAATACAGAAAAACACCCGAAACAACGTATTAATGAGGGCAAAAGCTACAGTTTGGGGTTTATAGTGTCAAAATCGGCTGAAAATTCAGAATTTTATATCCATTTTTAGGGGAAGTGAAAATGGGGCTCAGCCCGAGCCAAAAATTGGATCTTGAGCTGAAAAGTTAAACAAAGCATTAAACGAAAAACAGACATGTGTACTATTACTATTGGATTTCTCGAAAGCATTCGATGTAATTCCACACCACATACTCTTAAAGCAAATTATAAAGACTTGGTATCACTATAGTTCACTACTATGGTTTCAACTATCATATTTATCTAGCAAGACACAGTACGTTCGGTTAGGAGACACATCATCATCACGTCTCAATTTCTCAAGATGTCACTCAGTCAGAGCTCCATTTTGGAGCCGCTTTCTTTAATATATATAATATATATAGTATCAGATAATAATATATATATAGTATATATATATATATATATATATATATATATATATATATATATATATATATATATATATATATATATATATATATATATATATATATAATATATATATATATATATATATATACAAACGACTTTAAAAATTGTCACAATTCAATACACTCTCAATATGCTGACGACACTGCAATCTTAATATCAGACCGTAATATAGGCGCACTTAACTATAAAGTAAACGATGAATTGAAAAACATTATAACATGGGTAGAGGCAAACAGACTCTCCCTAAATCTACAAAAAACAAATTACCTAGTAATAACAAATCAAAAGAACCCTATTCAACTAAATGTAAGAGCAAAAGATATAATTATAAATCGGCTATCGTCTGCCAAGTTATTAGGTGTTATCCTTGATGACAAGCTTTCTTTCAAAGAACACATAAATAGTCTCATTAGCAAATTATCCTATGCTAACTATGCATTCCTTAAGATAAGGAATTTTGTTCCAAAATATATTTTAAAAAACCTTTACTATAGTCTTGTTTATCCTCACCTACTCTACTGTCTTTCAGTATGGGGTTGTGCAAGTGAATACCTGCTACAACCTCTAATCGTTATGCAAAAGAAAATAATTCGTGTAATATCAGGGCCCCGTAACTACCGTGAACACACAACCCCACTATTCAAAAATTTGTCTATGCTAAAACTTCATGATATTTACACCCTTACAGTAAGTAGTCACATCTTTAAATTCACAAATGGAACTGCAAATGATCTTTTGACTAACATACTTGTACAAAACCAAACTTTGAGAACAAACAATCTCCGTAGCACAAATTCCCATACCTTAGACAAAGCAAAATTCACCCTAACGAAATCTCGGAGGGCCATCTCATATAAGGGCATAGATGTGTGGAATAATCTCCCTAAAAATGTTCAGGAGTCAATCACCATTGGGTCGTTTCGTAGAAATATCAGAAGCTTCTTATTATCTAAATACTAACGAGGACATTCCTACCCTCGTTAGGTCATATTCTACGACGAATGATGCTAATTCCTTTATGCGATTATTATTATTAATTGTTGTTAACATAATTTTTTTACTATTAGCAATGAGAGTGCTGATAGCTATTCGATGTTATAAGTATTATTATTATTATTATTATTATTATTATTATTAGTATTATTATTATTATTATTATTATTATTATTATTATTATTATTATTATTTATTATTATTATTATTATTATTATTATTATTATTATTATTATTATTATTATTATTATTATTATTATTATTATTATTATTATTATTATTATTATTATTATTATTATTATTAATTATTATTATTATTATTATTATTATTATTATTATTATTATTATTATTATTATTATTATTATTATTATTATTATTATTATTATTATTATTATTATTATTATTATTATTATTATTATTATTAATATTATTATTATTATTATTAATATTATTATTATTATTATTATTATTATTATTATTATTATTATTATTATTATTATTATTATTATTAGTTTATTATTATTATTATTATTATTATTATTATTATTATTATTATTATTATTATTATTAATTATTATTATTTTTATTATTATTATTTTTATTATTATTATTATTATTATTATTATTATTATTATTATTATTATTATTATTATTATTATTATTATTATTATTATTATTATTATCATTATTATTATTATTATTATTATTATTATTATTATTATTATTATTATTATTATTATTATTATTATTATTATTATTATTATTATTATTATTATTATTATTATTATTATTATTATTATTATAATTATTATTATTATTATTATTATTTTCATTATTATTATTATTGTTATTATTATTATTATTATTATACCATTATTAATATTATTATTATTATTATTATTACATTATTATTATTAATATTATTATATTATATTATTATTATTATTATTTAGCACGATGATACAAAGTGCAAACACATCAATACTACTGTTACTTACATTAATTAGGAAAATTATCAACTTAATAATAATAATAATAATAATAATAATAATAATAATAATAATAATAATAATAATAATAATAATAATAATAATAATAATAATAATAATAATAATAATAATAGTAGTTTAACTTATACACACACACAAGATAAGGATACTAATATTAATAAAACATTTTAATAAATTGACACAATAATAATAATTAAATATACACACACACACACACACACACACACACACACACACAATAATTATAGACACTTTACTACCACAACTGCTATAAATAATAATAATAATAATAATAATAATAATACACACATATGTACATCTATAATTATAATAATACATACACACACACATATTATTATTATTATTATTATTATTATTATTATTATTATTATTATTATTATTATTATTTTTATTATTATTATTATTATTATTATTATTATTATTATTATTATTATTATTATTATTATTATTATTATTATTATTATTATTATTAATTATTATTATTATTATTATTATTATTATTATTATTATTATTATTATTATTATTATTATTATTATTATTATTAATAGCAGTTGTGGTAGTAATAGTATTATTATTATTATTATTATTATTATTATTATTATTATTATTATTATTATTATTATTATTATTATTATTATTATTATTATTATTACACAGGCCTGCATTTGAAAAAAAAATTCTGTTCCTGGGGTTTTCTGAAGTGATTCCTAACGAAATTGTCCTCCTAAATTGAAATATGACATTCATTTTGCTCAATCAGGTCTGGTTTTTGAGATACAGCGCACTACTTCTTTTAGAAATTGGGTAATTTTAAGAAAAATTCGTTATTTATATCAAAGTTATTTAATAAATTACAATTACTTGTAAACTAGGAAAAAAATAAATACCGACTCAATTCGACTTTCCTTTAATTAATTTTAAACTTACAGACTACTTATGAGCCTACCCAAGACGTGCAAGAAACTATTTTCCAAGAAACGAAGTCCTTGATGATTTCCGTTTGTGAAGCGATGTTGGTTCGTCGCGTTTAAGACACCAGCAATAGTCAGCTAACATGTTGATGTCCCAGCGTCCTTGATATCTTGTTTCCATCGTCTTTATGTCTTGGTGAAATCTTTCACCTTGTTCCTCGCTGTAATCTCCACAGTTTGCGGGAAAATAGTCAAGATGTGAATGGAGAAAATGCATTTTTATCGACATGCGAGCTCCCATTTTTTCGAAGCTTTTCATAAGCTCATTTACATGCGAGATATATTCTGAGCTTCTTTTATTTCCCAGAAAACCGTCAATTACTTTACTAAACGATCGCCATGCATCTTGTTCACTGGCTTCCATATTGGTGTAAAAATGCTTGTCCTTTAACAGAGTTCTAATTTGGGGACCGTCAAATATGCCTGCATGGAGCTTTGCATCACTGATGTGTGGGAATTTTTGCAGTAGATACTTAAAAGCTTGGCCTTCTTTATTCAGTGCTTTGACAAAGTTCTTCATCAGGCCAAGCTTTATATGAAGAGGAGGCAGTAAAACATTTTTGGGAGGGACTAGAGGTTCAGCTACCACGTTGTGGCAGCCAATTTGGAATGTCTCTCGAGCTGGCCAGTTTTTTTGCTTATAGTGAAGACTATCAGCACGGCTATCCCATAGACACATGAAGCAAGGATATTTTGTGTAGCCTCCTTGCATCCCAAGAAGAAGGCACACAACCTGAAAGAAAGGATTAATTCTTAAATACATTAAATGTAGTAAATTAAAATTGAAAACTGTCTTTATGCTTGCATATTGATGTACATGGTTTCTAAGAACTTATATTTTTTTCATAGGTAATTTTTTTAAAAATGAAGATTTATAATGACAAGAAGAAACTGGGAAATATATCTTACCTTGAGATCACCACATATTAACCAGTTGTGGTTAGAGTACTTGATTGTATTAATCAATACTTCCATATTTTTGTAGCTTTCTGTTAACTGAACTGAATGGGCAATAGGTACGGATGCCATTTTATTGCCAATATTTAAGAGTACTGCCTTCAAGCTTCTGCTAGAAGAATCAATGAAGAGCCTCCATTCACTTGGTTGGTAAGGAACGCCAAGTGCCTCAATTAAACCTTTTACATCATTGCAATACACCAAATAGCTGCAAGAAGCAACTGCAAAGAACTTTCGAAACTCTTCGTCTCTATTTCTGAACCAAAAGTATGTAGTTTCTTGAGAGAGGAGGTTGTTCTCACTAAGACGGGATGCAAGAAGTTGTGCGTTCTCTTTAGAAAGACCAAGATCTCTAGTCAAGTCATTTAATTTACTTTGAGTGAGTGGTCTTGGCGAAGTGTTTGTAGACGTAGGCTGATATGTCACTGAAGTGTCAGTGTCATCCACTTCTATATCTTCTATATTGTCTTGTAGCTCAGTATTTTCAGGTGGAGAAGGAACTGGAACTCCTGGACCATGTGGTTGTGGTTTAATGGCAGAAGGAACATCAGGGTAGACTACAGTGTGCTTGTTCTTCTTATTGATACCTGAAAAAAGGTTTCGCCTACTTAATTTACATAATATTAATTCACTCGACCCTCGTTTCCACACTTTTATACACAATTTTCATACCAGGAAAATTTACCAATTTCAAATACAATCAATTTTTAAGATATACATTCTTATGGAAAGATATATATATATATATATATATATATATAAGATATATATATATATATATATATTAGATAGATATAGTTAAAGAAGAAGATGTTATGTTATATATATATATATATATATATATATACAGTATATATATATATATATATATATATATATATATATACATATATATAAATAGATATATATTATATATATATATATAAATATATATATATATATATATATATATATATATGTTATTATATATATATATATAAGTATATATATACGGTATATATATATATATAAATATATATATATATATATATTATATATATATATATATATATATATATATATATATATATATATATATATATATATATATATAAATATTGAAGGGCGCACGAAAAACGCGAAAAGGTTTCACGATAAATGCGAAACGGTTAAACACCCAAATTGAAATGGAACGAAGTATACCG
>JABUQX010137565.1:35000-47490 GCA_015478945.1 Trachelipus rathkii | reverse complement strand
AAAACCCTTACCTTAGCAAACTAACGTCTCACTTCTTCCAGAGCCTCAGCTGGCAATATCATTCCGATCCGACCCGTACGCGCTTTGCTCGGAAAATATTCCTCGTGCAGCCTAGGACGGGGTCAACTTGTTCGCATACACTTTCCTATCTAACTCTCAGACATTATGCTTTTTTGCGGCATAGGAACGTACGGTCAGACCCTGCGTGGTGGCGCCTTGACTGAACCCAAACAGCATTTGACGATTCGTGGACGATCGTCATCGTCTCAAGTTCTTCCTCCTTATGGGATTTGCCGTCATCTATATTCCTTTGTACCTACTATTTGTACCTATACTTCTTTACTCTAACTAATTTCGCTGTCTTATTTCTCTATTTCACTCTGAGGATCTCGTTTTGAACCTGTCATGGCCCCGCTTGAACTCCTTCCTTTTTTATTTCTGTTTCTAAATAGTGCAGCTCGCTACCTCTCCAATGAGTGTGATCAAGTACCCTACCTGCCCTCTCAAGTCACTTACTTTTACATCGTTTAGTTTATAATCTCTGCTCCCTTCCCCTTTTACCTATATTTTCATAACACTAAGCTATATCCACTTAATTTGATTCGGCCCTTCCCTCTCGTCTTAACTCACTCCCACTGGGTACCTCTTAAATACACTCTTATATGCATTCTATCACTCTTGAAAGACAAATGGACTTCGAAAAACAAAAACCTTTTCATTCTTTTCCATTTACAACTCTATTATCACAATTCTCTGCAACTCTCTATCCTTAACATTTCTAGAATTGCAACTCTAGCGTTCTTTCATACTCTTTTCCAAACCTTGTTCTATCCTCCCGCTCCCTGAATCTAAGTGAGCCATAATGAATTTTCCTGCACATGGGTGTTGCGTCTGCTTCTCCACTAACCTGCCCTATTGTTAAGAAATACTTCATATTCTTTACTCCTGACACAATAACTTCATCATAAAATTCTTTTCCATTCCCCGAAACTTCTCCACAAACACCTCCTCCAATAATTTACTATTTCCTATTTTCTCTTAATCGACGGATTCTCTTCGTCAATTATCCTTATTCGCGCTCACACTATTAACACATCCCCTTTGCCGCTTAATTCCATAAACATAATAACATTTCGTTGGAAACCTCTTCTTCACGGAACGTGTTCAGGCGATAGGGCAGGGCCTACAAAGAAACTGAAGCCCAACAGTATCTTCTGTTCTCCCCGACTAAGATTTTCGTTGTAGGATATTATCCTTTCCTTATTTCAGTTGCTCTAGCTGTTCAAGTGTTCTCTCCGAAATCGCCCTATCTGATTATTGATTAGTACACATGCTTTCTCATAGTTACTTGGCATGGCGCGGGGAGGAATCTGTTGTCTCTAAACATGTCTCCTTAGTTCCTTCTTCGCCCCTCCCTCTGGCGCCTACCCCCGGGATTGGACTCATTACCCAGGGTATATTATCACCCCACAGGACCTACACAAAACGGTTTCTCTCAGGCTCTGCACTATGACAAACTTGTCAACTCCTTTCATCTTCTCCTAGTCTAACACCATTGACCATTCTATTCTCCGCTGGTCAGCCAGATATCCTCTCTGATTTGCTATTCTCCACTATCCACTATAGATCTGCTCAGTCGAGCCAAGGCGTGCAATCGAGGCTACACTTATTTCACTTGCCCCGCTCACCACAGCTGTTACCAACCCTCGTAGCATAAGGCGGCGAGGGGACTGGCTGCTATAACTGCGCACGAGTTTGTGTTTGATCATTTGGTAACTGCGCAGGCTAGTTCGTTTGTGGCTCCGAATACTCTTGGTCAGTTGCCACCCCACCATCTCGTTTCATGGCCTGAGACCGGTACTCTCCCAGTCCACCATCCTTCATTCCTTTGACTGCTGAAAAATTTATCTCCTCACTTTTAAAGAGTCGCGTCTGTTTCCACTAATAGCGAAAGCATAAAATTGCGATCTGTGAGGGTAGAACCTATTGAGATGTGTACTGGCTATGACCCCTCTGAATGATCGTCTGTTGCCCGATGATCGGTACGCACCCCTGCGACAACATGTGTAAATTAGGAAAAAAAAAAAAAATAGGCATTTCCCTGGAATGGTTAGTAAGCGTGAACCGTTATTATGGTAGTTAGCTCCTCTAATATAGAATCCTGATACTCTTAAACCCTAATCTCAGCCCCTAATCCAACCCATACATTCAGATTTATCCCAGATAAATAATTACCGCACTATCATCATTCAACATTTAACCCTATCAGTAATTGACTCTCAATATACTTGTACGGAACCACACAAATTAATTTTTACCTTTTCAAACTTTAATAACCTATTAAAATTCACTTTAATAGAATTACTTTACTCCACATAACATACACGACAAATCTACACCATATGCTGCGCATCGTGCACGATGTAATCAACTCATCAGCATTGCCGATAATTATATGTACCCTCAACTGGTTTGGGGGTTAGTTTATGTCGAGACGGGTTCACCTCCGTTCTCGTCTTCATCCATTTCCTTTATTCTTTGTTTCAGTCACAGCGAGCAACCAGAATTTGCCCTTTTAATACATACTCCCTCTACCCCTCTTCTCTCAACTATTTATTTACTCTTGCCATTTATTTATTATTACTAGAATATACCATACGACTCATACATCTGTATTTTCGACTAAAAAGAATTATGGAAAGTGCTAAGATATTTACGGCTAATCACGGACTATTCTATAGCTGAGGCCATATATGCTATATATATGTAATCGCATGGTACAATATATGAATATTTTGTTATATACTGATTATGGCTCAATCCAGATCCTAATAACTTACTAACGTCCCTTATCATACCTTCATACAGAAACGCAGGGACAAAATACGGTTCAACAGATAGCAATTATTTTCTCCCCGTACAAAGGGATTAAGCGGATAAAAGATTTGCTTGTCAGGATGTTCGTCTAGTAATTTGGTAAAATTTATTTAGTTGGTAGTGTGATAATTAAATCAAATAGTATGTCGTATATATGATAGTCCGTGAAGATTAAAAAGGTGTTGTTGTTTCTACACAAAATCTTTGGCTGGTGGTAATTGAGCAAGCGAGCTCAACTGATACGCGCCAAGAAGTAAACAGAGATGAAAGGCATCAATCACCTACAGAGATACTGTGTAGATTGCATAAAATGGAATTTTGTCTGATACATACCATGAAGTCACAGAATATTGAGAAAGGAATTCATCTATATATTATAAATAACTTTAATAAATATAATATATACTTATATCATGTATTATTATTATTAGTAATATATTATTATTTGTACTCTACTATGAATGACATCATCTTACCTCTCCAGGCTTTCGTAAATTCTAATTTTACCTATTAAGGGTACTATAATTATAATAGAGACGTTAAAATTATAAATAACTATTCTCATTTGACATTGGATTATAGGTATTCTTATCTTTAAGGTAAGTTATATCATTTTAGTTATTATTATCCTACACTTAATTCTTTTATAGGTATATCATCTGATATTTATTCTTAAGGACTTATATTAGTATAATAGGTATATTATATATATATATCATATAACTAGGTATTATAATATATTATATATATCATATATATAATTAACAGTATAATTAATAATATATCATTATATTATAGTAATATATATATATATAATTTAATTATTATAATATTATTATACAATTAATATATTAATTTATATATTATTATAATATATTAATATAATATATATTATATATATTATTAAATATAATATATATATATTATATATAATATTATAATATATATATATATATATATATATTATATCTTAGTCAATATTTTTTGATTAATATATATATATTATATTATATATCATATATAATTATATAATTAATTATTAATATATTAAATATATATTATTATTTATATATTAATATAATATATTATATATAATAAAAATATTATATTTATATTATAATAATTTATTATAAATATATTATTATATATATATATATTAATAATATATTAATTTATATATATTAATTAATTTCATATATATATATATATTATATTAATATATAATATTATTAAAATTTAATTATATTATATTAATATATATAATATATATTTAATATTTAATGATTATATTTATTTATTAATTTTCAATATAATCTTCCCCACAGCAAGGTTTTATAATTAAGTAACCTTTAGTATTAATTACATTTTATTACAATATAGATTTATTTATTTCAACAAAATATTCGTCCTATACATTTTATTTAGTAAGATTTCATATTTATTAATTTTACAGTCATATAAAAATTGTCGATGATGATGTTGCAACGATTGAATTACTGATAAAAATAATGTGAGTCGAAAATTTTTTTTGATGCCGAACCGAAATGCGAATATAATCGATCTACCCATGCAGTCTTACAGTTTACATATCACGAATAATTAAAACTATTACCAATGGTAACTATATTAATACGAATATAATATCATGAAATGAGAGCACTAATAATAATATATTACTGGTGTAGAGTAAATAATAATACTAAATATATATAACTACACTCCAATAAGATAATACTACTATAATAACTAAGCTCTCACTCCACCTCCTCCACTCACCCCATAACCTAACCTAAGCTACATGTACCTAAAGACTATAATAATATTATCTTGCCAAATGGACAATATCTAAAGTCTCCACAGGTCTTCCCAACAACTCGGCTCGTAAAGACTACGTGAGAATAGCTTATGAGAGAAAATGAAATTATTTAATATTGACTTCGTCTTGGATTAAATTTAGCGGTATGCCATAGTATCTCCGTAGTATAAATAAGTCCTATCTGACTCAGCCTAGATTATAACTCTCGAAATTACTGCTGATATATCTCAACTTTACTGTATGAATGTTAGCGAGTATTCGAGAAGTTATCTAGGGCTGATCTTCCTCATCAAAAAAAATAATCTTGGTCTATTGGGTCCAATTCTTCCCAAGGAATAAGATATTTTGATTGAAGATGGGCAACAGTTCTTGAGTCCCTGTCAACGTCAGTGATTGTGAATGGCTGGTAACTCATTGCAATAAAATTTATTATTTTTTGAAGAATTTGTGATTTTGGGTCATTGATATGGCAATTTTTTGGGGGCGGAAGAAATTTCCCAAGACTCCCTTGTTCACGGCTTCCGATCTTTCGCACTATTTGGGGGTTCCAGTTGTTCTAGAAAATACAGGATTCTTCTTTTTACACTATCCAAATTTTTGACTTACAGATATTCTCTTCGTTGATGATTTTCCATATGTTCTGTGGAAATGGCATTGTAGTAAATGTTTCGGTGAACGTACCTAGTTTATTTTTCGGCACTAATTTACACCTCTATACGATTTTTTAACATTATTAATAATTTAAAAAATACTTTTACAAAGATGGCATTTTAAACAATGTTTGTGAGGTATTATTGGATAAAATCTGTATCAATTAATGGGAATAAAATCTATATAATATATAATATATATATATATATATATATATATATATATATATATATACTATATATTATATATATAATACTATATATATATATATATATATATATATATATATATATATATATATATAATATATATATATAAATATTATATTTATATATATTATATATATATATATATATATATATATATATATATATATATTATATATATATATAATATATATATAATATATATTATATATATTTATTATATATATATATATAATATATATAAATATATATATAGAATAAATATCAGCAAGAAAGAATAAGTATATAAAAAAGCAAAAGAACTCTAGAAGAGTATCTTACATCAAGGCAGTTTAAATCAAGGATCCTGGTTTTCCTATAGGAAGTAGATTCAGAAAGCTGAGAAGAAAGGAGTGTCTAACAGTAGGAAGAAATATACATCAAAGTTATAATTCGTAAACAAGTATAAGTTTTAATTTAAGTTTTATTTAATACAGGATTCTTCTTTTTACTATCCAAATTTTTGACTCCAGATATTCTCTTAGGTGATGATTTTCCATATGTTTGTGAAATGGCATTGTATTAAATGTTTTCGGTGAACTACCTAGTTTTATTTTTCTCTGGCATATTTAATCATTACGATTTTTTAACATTATAATAATAAAAAAAATCTTTTACAACCCTTTGGTATTTAAAACAATTTTGTGAGGTTATTATTAGGACAAATCTGTAATCAATTAATGAATAAATCTATATATATATATATATATATATATATATATATATATATATATATATATTATATATATATATATATATATATTATATATTATAGTATATATATATATACTATATATATTATATTATATATATATATATTATATATATATATATATATATATAAATATTATATATTATAATAAATTTATATATAATATATATATATACGGTATATATTATATTATATATACTATACTATATATATATATATATATATATATATATATATATATAATATAGTATATATATACTATATATATATAGAATAAATATCAAGCAAGAAAGATTAAGTGTAGGAAAAAGCAAAGGAACTCTAAGAAGAGTCTTACATCAAGGCAGTTTACATCAAGATCCTTTTGTTTTTGGATAGGAATAAGATTCGAAGTGAGAAGAAGAGGAGTGTCTTTCAAACAGGTAGGAAGAATTTATACATCATAAGTATTAATTTCGGTAAACAACTTTTAAGGTTTTCATTTAAGTATTTATTTATATATTGTGAATTAGTTTAGAATATAGTTTTAGGGTATTTTTTAAGGTGTGGTTGTTTGAGCGGGTTTGGAGCTTGAGGTATTGGGAAGTGCTTCAGGTTGTGGATCCCGGAAAGCGTGCAGCCAAATCAAGTGTGGGAAAAGTAGAAAGTAGAGTGGTGAATTAAGAGGGTCAGGATAAAAGAGAGTAAGGGGAGTAAAGAGATAGGATGGGTAAAAGAGATTATGATGAGTGGTTGTCATGAAGTGTGAGAGGGATAAATGAGGGTTTGAAAAAGGAAGAAGTGGGGCTTAATGTTCGAAGAAAAAAAGGTTGGATGTACTAGGGTTGACAGAAACAAAAGCTGAAAGGATAGAAGGAGATGACTTTGGAAATTTAAGGGTTATGGATTTCGTGGTGGTGAACGAGAGATGAGGCGAGGGAAGGTAGAATAGTTATGAGAAAAGAGTATGTGGGATACAGGTAAAATGTTGTCAAATAGTGAGTTCGTAGAATAATGTGGGTCTAAAAGAAATTTGGGGGAAATGTGTGGTTTTATTTGCGCGTATGCACCAGTGAATGGAGCGAGGAAGGAGGAGAGAGAAAGATGGTGAGTTGAATGAATGTTGGGAAGTTTCGGGGTAAATGATAAAATTTTTGTATTAGAGATTTGAATCAGAAGGAGTGGGAAGAGGAATGCCAGAGAATTATAGGTCCATTTGGGTAGGGGAAAGGAATGATAAAGGAGAAAGTCTGTTAGAGTTGTATGTGTTGATAGAAGATTGATAGTAGGGAATACTTGGTTCAAGAAAATGAAAATCATAAGTATACATTGAAGAGTGAGATAACGGGGGGTAGGGCGGTACTGGATTATGTGTGTATAATAGAAGGAAGGGGACAGCATTACATAGATGTGTAAATGTATTCAGAGGGGCAGTAGGGGGTTATTCTGCATCAACTATGGTGGTTTGCTATGATTAAGGTAGTGGGAGAGGTAACGTAGGGAAAGAGAAAAAAGAGGAGAATAGAAGTCATAAAGGGGGGGGATGGAAAAATTAGAGGAGGGCAATGTGTAAGAGGCGAGTTTATGAGGTATGGAGGATAGGTGAGGACGTGAGAGGGACGGACTTAGGGAAGTGGAGGAGAGTGGATGAAGATTTAAAGAGACAATTTGTGAAGAGACCAGAAGGATATGTGGAGTAAAAGGTTGGAGCAAGTAGAAGGAAAGGAAGGTGAATGGTGGTTGTGAGGAGTGAAAGGTGGTGAAAAGAAAAAAAGAGTTTATTCGAAATGGTGATAGGAAAGGAAAGTGGAGGAATATAGAGGGTTAGAAGGTGGGGGCAGCAAAAAGAGGAGCGGTGGAGAGGCGAAGCAGAGAAATGTAAATAATGAATGGTGTAGAAAAGTGGCAGAAAATTTTGAAACAGGGAGCAAGATATTCTGGAAAGAAGAGGTAAATTAAAAAAAGAAGAAGATGGAGGGGTTAGGGGAGAGGGTTAAGGGGGGGGAAGGGGAATGGATAGGAAGGATAGGGTGAGGAAAAGATGGGGAGAATATTTTAGAGGATCATTGATGAAATGGTGGGAAGATGAGGAGGATTTACAAAGGTGAGGGTGGGGGGAAGTGGGCAGGAAGGGGATATGGAAATACAAATGAAGAAATTATTAGGGCGTTATTTACTAAAGGAAAAAAAGGAAAGTCCACAGGTCTAGAATGGTGTGAGTATGGGAATGTTACAGATGGGAGGCAGAGGGTGGAGGAATGGCTGTAGGTTATATATTTGTTGGAGGAGGGGAGAGGTTCCTCAGGATTGGGAAGATGGTTGTTTGGTTCCCCTGTATAAAGGGAAGATAGGATGGAGTGTGGGAATTATTAGAGTATTGTCTTTATGAGATGTAGTAGGGAAAGGTTTTATGGTTATACTCATGACTTGAGTAGGGTTGAGAGATTTAACGGCAGCAGTGGAGAGAATGGAGTTGAAGAACACAGGAGGATTTAGGGCTGGGCAAGGGGGTGTTGGATCAAGTATTCACTGATGAAGATGCTTGTCGGAGAAAGGTATAGAAAGGAAGGGAAAGTGTACGGGTGTTTTTTAGATCTGGAGAAGCATATGTTAGAGTGAAGAGGGGGGAATTTAGGAAGGTGGCTGGGGAATATGGAGTAGGGGGTAAATTAGGTAAAAGTATTAGGGCCTTTTATAGGAATAGCAGAATGGTGTGGAGTATTAGGTGGAGAGTTGAATGTTGTTGCGTGCAAGGTAAAGGAGAGGGTTAAGATTAGGGATGTAACTCGTTCACCGTTGGCTTTTCAATTTATTTATGAAGAGTGTCTGAGAGGAATGATGAGGGAGTGGAGAGGGGTGGAATTGATGGATAGGAGTGATAGATGGGAAGTGAACATAATACTATTTGCGGATGATACTGCCTTAGTGGCGAAAAATTCAGAAGGGCTGTAGTATGTTGAGTGAAGGAGTATTGAGAGGGTGTGTGGACAAAAGGGGCTTAAGAAAACCCAGGGAAGAGTAAAGTGTTAGTGTTTTGAGGAGATAAACAGATTTGAGGCGGATGGGGTTAGGATTAGAGTAGGAGGTGTAGTATTAGAAGAAGTTAAGATTTTCAGATATTTAGGGATGGATTTGGGTAAGGAAGGAGGGATGAAGGAAGAGATAGATTACAGAGTAGGAGAAGGAATGAGCATTGAGTGGTCTGAGGGATTTATGGAAAGGGGGGGATTTATTCACAAAACTTAAGATTAAGATCTTTGAAAAAAAGTGTTCCAGCGGTTACTATTATGGGTTGTGAACATGGGTGGGTCTGATGTAGGTCCACCAAAAGAAGCTGTAAGTGTTGAGATGAAAGGTGAGAGCGGTATGTGGGGTTAGTAAAAGAAGAGGATTAGGAATAGCGGTGATTAAGAGAGGAGATGTGATTGAAAAATGTTGCTGAGAAGAGCGGGAGAAGGGAATGTTAACGATGGTTTGGACATCTGGATCGAGATATGGAGGACAAAGGGTGTTAGGAGAGTTGGGAGGCGGAGGGGATAGGAAGAAGAGGAAGGGGGAGACCGAGAAGAAGGTGGATGGATGGAATAAAGGAAAAGCTGGACAGAGAGAGGCGATGAGGGTGGAGGAAGGATAGCGGTGTTGGCGGAGATAGAATGGAATGGAGGAGGTGGGTGGGGGCGAGATGAAGGAAAATATGATTTAGGGAAGCTGCACGTACCACTACCCCGCTTAAGCGGGAATAAGTGTTTGTATAATAATAATAATAATAATAATAATTATATATATATATATAATTTTATATTGAAATTATATAATATATATATATATATATATATATATATATAATATATATTATATTATATATATAAATAATTATATTATATTATATTACCTATATATATATATACCGATATAATATATATAGTAATATCTATATATATCTATATACTGTTATAGTATATATATATGGTTATATATTTATAGTATGAACATATATAAAAAATATATTGTAAGGATTTTACCTTGAAAATGATATAGAATTATTATTTATTACAATTTCTTTATAGTTAAAGGAAAATTTCATTAGAAATTACCAGTTCTGGGCGGAATTTTTTTTGTGATTCCTGCTAATTCCGGTTCCAGCTGGAACCGAAAATTTCAGTTCCGGTACACCCCTAATATAAATCTAAATATTTCCGACAAATAAATGAAAAAAATAACAACCCTCCTTAGAATTTTCTGCTGATTCCAAATATAATTAATATTGCTTTACTTAGGTGTGCTGTTCTCTAGTTACATTCAGCTTTAGACACTCTGACCATATTATATTACATATAATACAGGGTTCACACTGAATTTTTGAATTTGAATTATTACTTTCCCTGACCAATTCTGCAAATTTTCCCTGACCAGCTGTTCATTATTTTTTGGTGTATAAATAAAATATCTAATTATCCATTATTGCACGCCTCATTGTACTCACTTCTCATACATTAAATTATTTGAAATTTACTTTTAGAAACTGTTCATCATCAGATGAATTTAAAAAATATTTTTTTTTAGTAATAATACACTTTTTTATTATTTTCCAAAAGTAACATTTTCTTTATACAAAAAGAAAATAATTAAAAAGCTACATTTAGGCCTAGGTGTAATAGCGTCCACTTGTGATATACCACTAACCGCTTTCTAAACCATAGTGGGTAGGTATTATTAGGATTTAACCCTTTTTCTTACTTCACAGCACTATAATTTCCTCCTGCATTCTTTATTATCAACCATTCTAGTTCTGTTGAAAGCTTTCAGTTTTCTTATACAAATACTCTATCTGCTTGTTCTCCTTCTATTTATTGATGGTCTCGTATGGATAATATTCTTTTTTCAACTTTTTATCTTCTTTTCTTTTTGGTTCTGTTTTGACTCTGAGATGTTCTTCATAGTGCTCCTTCGATGGGACCCAGTCTGTTATTACAGGTTATGTCAAACATTTTCTCTGAGAAGTGCTAGGCATACTTTATGAATACTTTCATGAGATCTCTGTGGCAGCTCATGTGCAAGCATCTTTTCTTTGTGAGACCACAGAAGAGATTCCTGTCCTTATCCTATCTTCAGATTCTTCACAATAAAAATCTGCAATATTTATTTTCATATACAAAATATTTCATTAATCCACTGTCGCTATTTTCAATTGCTCAAAATATCATGTTCACATAATTTTATTATCTCCACCATATTCCGCCCATACTACATTGCTAGTTCCCAGGAACATATCACGTAAGCATAAAATTCCATCGAATGCTTCTACTTACCTTATCAAGCTGACAATCTCACATTCCATACATAAATGACTTGACTTTGTACATCTCTAAATTCTTGCTATGGTATTCTTATAGAATATGACGAGTTCTTCACTGTGCATAAGTAGCGTATTAGCTTTGTTTACCCACTTTTCATCCTCACCTAGCAACATGAGAATCTGTGTATTCTAAGTCATATTTATCTTATGCTATCCTTGATCTCAACAATGCGCATAAGCATCCATACACAATTCTTATTCGTTTAACCTCTTTGGTGTCAATGCGCTGTGTGAGATAAATATTTCCCAATCCGTTTCTTTTTATTACTTAGTCCTATTTGGTAATATGAGAATCTCCTTGGACAGTGTATTGTACTTCAGAGGGAAATCTTTCCAATATCTTTCTGGTATGTCCAATTTTTGATTTATGCACGAGTTCCATCATGGCTATATGCACAAGTTTGCTCACAGTGGTAACACTTTACATGGCAAAATCAAGTTCGCTGTTGTGCTCATTGCTGTTCTGCAATGGCCCTACTTTCTTTATTTTGAAACATAAGAGAATCTTTTTCAACACTAGATATTTTAAGGTCAAGTAACGAAAGACATCTGATGAGTCAATTCCGAGTCCTCAAATCTTTTTATATAATTTTCTACTCTAATGTGATATAACAGGATCTGGGTGAACCAAGGTCTCAGTGACGTTACTTATACCTAACTTTTATCCTTTCCTCTCATTTCCCATACCGCCACTTGGTGGATACATTCCTAATAGTTCCTGTTCTGATCCTTATTTATATTTCCTTTCGCCCTCTCTGCGACAGTACATTCTCTTTACCTACTACATATTTTAACTAAAACTCAAACTCTTCCCTTATCATCACTCTGACACAAATACTATTTCTTTACTCCCC